>JAWNZC010000016.1:1745000-2032278 GCA_035771165.1 Paragorgia papillata | reverse complement strand
ATCGTACAAAAATTTTGCACGATTCCCATCAGGAGGAAATCGTACAAAAATTTTGCACGATTCCCAGTCAGGAGGAAAATCGTACAAAAATTTTGCACGATTCCCAGTCAGGAGGAAATCGTACAAAAATTTTGCACGATTCCCAGTCAGGAGGAAATCGTACAAAAATTTTGCACGATTCCCAGTCAGGAGGAAATCGTACAAAAATTTTGCACGATTCCCAGTCAGGAGGAAATCGTACAAAAATTTTGCACGATTCCCAGTCAGGAGGAAATCGTACAAAAATTTTGCACGATTCCCAGTCAGGAGGAAATCGTACAAAAATTTTGCACGATTCCCAGTCAGGAGGAAATCGTACAAAAATTTTGCACGATTCCCAGTCAGGAGGAAATCGTACAAAAATTTTTGCACGATTCCCAGTCAGGAGGAAATCGTACAAAAATTTTGCACGATTCCCAGTCAGGAGGAAATCGTACAAAAATTTTGCACGATTCCCAGTCAGGAGGAAATCGTACAAAAATTTTGCACGATTCCCAGTCAGGAGGAAATCGTACAAAAATTTTGCACGATTCCCAGTCAGGAGGAAATCGTACAAAAATTTGCACGATTCCCAGTCAGGAGGAAATCGTACAAAAATTTTGCACGATTCCCAGTCAGGAGGAAATCGTACAAAAATTTTGCACGATTCCCAGTCAGGAGGAAATCGTACAAAAATTTTGCACGATTCCCAGTCAGGAGGAAATCGTACAAAAATTTTGCACGATTCCCAGTCAGGAGGAAATCGTACAAAAATTTTGCACGATTCCCAGTCAGGAGGAAATCGTACAAAAATTTTGCACGATTCCCAGTCAGGAGGAAATCGTACAAAAATTTTGCACGATTCCCAGTCAGGAGGAAATCGTACAAAAATTTTGCACGATTCCCAGTCAGGAGGAAATCGTACAAAAATTTTGCACGATTCCCAGTCAGGAGGAAATCGTACAAAAATTTTGCACGATTCCCAGTCAGGAGGAAATCGTACAAAAATTTTGCACGATTCCCAGTCAGGAGGAAATCGTACAAAAATTTTGCACGATTCCCAGTCAGGAGGAAATCGTAACAAAAATTTTGCACGATTCCCAGTCAGGAGGAAATCGTACAAAAATTTTGCACGATTCCCAGTCAGGAGGAAATCGTACAAAAATTTTGCACGATTCCCAGTCAGGAGGAAATCGTACAAAAATTTTGCACGATTCCCAGTCAGGAGGAAATCGTACAAAAATTTTGCACGATTCCCAGTCAGGAGGAAATCGTACAAAAATTTTGCACGATTCCCAGTCAGGAGGAAATCGTACAAAAATTTTGCACGATTCCCAGTCAGGAGGAAATCGTACAAAAAATTTTGCACGATTCCCAGTCAGGAGAAATCGTACAAAAATTTTGCACGATTCCCAGTCAGGAGGAAATCGTACAAAAATTTTGCACGATTCCCAGTCAGGAGGAAATCGTACAAAAATTTTGCACGATTCCCAGTCAGGAGGAAATCGTACAAAAATTTTGCACGATTCCCAGTCAGGAGGAAATCGTACAAAAATTTTGCACGATTCCCAGTCAGGAGGAAATCGTACAAAAATTTTGCACGATTCCCAGTCAGGAGGAAATCGTACAAAAATTTTTGCACGATTCCCAGTCAGGAGGAAATCGTACAAAAATTTTGCACGATTCCCCAGTCAGGAGGAAATCGTACAAAAATTTTTGCACGATTCCCAGTCAGGAGGAAATCGTACAAAAATTTTGCACGATTCCCAGTCAGGAGGAAATCGTACAAAAATTTTGCACGATTCCCAGTCAGGAGGAAATCGTACAAAAATTTTGCACGATTCCCAGTCAGGAGGAAATCGTACAAAAATTTTGCACGATTCCCAGTCAGGAGGAAATCGTACAAAAATTTTGCACGATTCCCAGTCAGGAGGAAATCGTACAAAAATTTTGCACGATTCCCAGTCAGGAGGAAATCGTACAAAAATTTTGCACGATTCCCAGTCAGGAGGAAATCGTACAAAAATTTTGCACGATTCCCAGTCAGGAGGAAATCGTACAAAAATTTTGCACGATTCCCAGTCAGGAGGAAATCGTACAAAAATTTTGCACGATTCCCAGTCAGGAGGAAATCGTACAAAAATTTTGCACGATTCCCAGTCAGGAGGAAATCGTACAAAAATTTTGCACGATTCCCAGTCAGGAGGAAATCGTACAAAAATTTTGCACGATTCCCAGTCAGGAGGAAATCGTACAAAAAATTTTTGCACGATTCCCAGTCAGGAGGAAATCGTACAAAAATTTTGCACGATTCCCAGTCAGGAGGAAATCGTACAAAAATTTTGCACGATTCCCAGTCAGGAGGAAATCGTACAAAAATTTTGCACGATTCCCAGTCAGGAGGAAATCGTACAAAAATTTTGCACGATTCCCAGTCAGGAGGAAATCGTACAAAAATTTTGCACGATTCCCCAGTCAGGAGGAAATCGTACAAAAATTTTTGCACGATTCCCAGTCAGGAGGAAATCGTA
This sequence comes from Paragorgia papillata, assembly GCA_035771165.1. Classification (NCBI taxonomy): domain Eukaryota; kingdom Metazoa; phylum Cnidaria; class Anthozoa; order Scleralcyonacea; family Coralliidae; genus Paragorgia; species Paragorgia papillata. Next base: position 2,029,729 of record JAWNZC010000016.1, on the reverse strand, counting down.
CAAAAATTTTGCACGATTCCCAGTCAGGAGGAAATCGTACAAAAATTTTGCACGATTCCCAGTCAGGAGGAAATCGTACAAAAAATTTTGCACGATTCCCAGTCAGGAGGAAATCGTACAAAAATTTTGCACGATTCCCAGTCAGGAGGAAATCGTACAAAAATTTTGCACGATTCCCAGTCAGGAGGAAATCGTACAAAAATTTTGCACGATTCCCAGTCAGGAGGAAATCGTACAAAAATTTTGCACGATTCCCAGTCAGGAGGAAATCGTACAAAAATTTTGCACGATTCCCAGTCAGGAGGAAATCGTACAAAAATTTTGCACGATTCCCAGTCAGGAGGAAATCGTACAAAAATTTTGCACGATTCCCAGTCAGGAGGAAATCGTACAAAAATTTTGCACGATTCCCAGTCAGGAGGAAATCGTACAAAAATTTTGCACGATTCCCAGTCAGGAGGAAATCGTACAAAAATTTTGCACGATTCCCAGTCAGGAGGAAATCGTACAAAAATTTTGCACGATTCCCAGTCAGGAGGAAATCGTACAAAAATTTTGCACGATTCCCAGTCAGGAGGAAATCGTACAAAAATTTTGCACGATTCCCAGTCAGGAGGAAATCGTACAAAAATTTTGCACGATTCCCAGTCAGGAGGAAATCGTACAAAAATTTTGCACGATTCCCAGTCAGGAGGAAATCGTACAAAAATTTTGCACGATTCCCAGTCAGGAGGAAATCGTACAAAAATTTTGCACGATTCCCAGTCAGGAGGAAATCGTACAAAAATTTTGCACGATTCCCAGTCAGGAGGAAATCGTACAAAAATTTTGCACGATTCCCAGTCAGGAGGAAATCGTACAAAAATTTTGCACGATTCCCAGTCAGGAGGAAATCGTACAAAAATTTTGCACGATTCCCAGTCAGGAGGAAATCGTACAAAAATTTTGCACGATTCCCAGTCAGGAGGAAATCGTACAAAAATTTTGCACGATTCCCAGTCAGGAGGAAATCGTACAAAAATTTTGCACGATTCCCAGTCAGGAGGAAATCGTACAAAAAATTTTGCACGATTCCCAGTCAGGAGGAAATCGTACAAAAATTTTGCACGATTCCCAGTCAGGAGGAAATCGTACAAAAATTTTGCACGATTCCCAGTCAGGAGGAAATCGTACAAAAATTTTGCACGATTCCCAGTCAGGAGGAAATCGTACAAAAATTTTGCACGATTCCCAGTCAGGAGGAAATCGTACAAAAATTTTGCACGATTCCCAGTCAGGAGGAAATCGTACAAAAATTTTGCACGATTCCCAGTCAGGAGGAAATCGTACAAAAATTTTGCACGATTCCCAGTCAGGAGGAAATCGTACAAAAATTTTGCACGATTCCCAGTCAGGAGGAAATCGTACAAAAATTTTGCACGATTCCCAGTCAGGAGGAAATCGTACAAAAATTTTGCACGATTCCCAGTCAGGAGGAAATCGTACAAAAATTTTGCACGATTCCCAGTCAGGAGGAAATCGTACAAAAATTTTGCACGATTCCCAGTCAGGAGGAAAATCGTACAAAAATTTTGCACGATTCCCAGTCAGGAGGAAATCGTACAAAAATTTTGCACGATTCCCAGTCAGGAGGAAATCGTACAAAAATTTTGCACGATTCCCAGTCAGGAGGAAATCGTACAAAAATTTTGCACGATTCCCAGTCAGGAGGAAATCGTACAAAAATTTTGCACGATTCCCAGTCAGGAGGAAATCGTACAAAAATTTTTGCACGATTCCCAGTCAGGAGGAAATCGTACAAAAATTTTGCACGATTCCCAGTCAGGAGGAAATCGTACAAAAATTTTGCACGATTCCCAGTCAGGAGGAAATCGTACAAAAATTTTGCACGATTCCCAGTCAGGAGGAAATCGTACAAAAATTTTGCACGATTCCCAGTCAGGAGGAAATCGTACAAAAATTTTGCACGATTCCCAGTCAGGAGGAAATCGTACAAAAATTTTGCACGATTCCCAGTCAGGAGGAAATCGTACAAAAATTTTGCACGATTCCCAGTCAGGAGGAAATCGTACAAAAATTTTGCACGATTCCCAGTCAGGAGGAAATCGTACAAAAATTTTGCACGATTCCCAGTCAGGAGGAAATCGTACAAAAATTTTGCACGATTCCCAGTCAGGAGGAAATCGTACAAAAATTTTGCACGATTCCCAGTCAGGAGGAAATCGTACAAAAATTTTGCACGATTCCCAGTCAGGAGGAAAATCGTACAAAAATTTTGCACGATTCCCAGTCAGGAGGAAATCGTACAAAAATTTTGCACGATTCCCAGTCAGGAGGAAATCGTACAAAAATTTTGCACGATTCCCAGTCAGGAGGAAATCGTACAAAAATTTTGCACGATTCCCAGTCAGGAGGAAATCGTACAAAAATTTTGCACGATTCCCAGTCAGGAGGAAATCGTACAAAAATTTTGCACGATTCCCAGTCAGGAGGAAATCGTACAAAAATTTTGCACGATTCCCAGTCAGGAGGAAATCGTACAAAAATTTTGCACGATTCCCAGTCAGGAGGAAATCGTACAAAAATTTTGCACGATTCCCAGTCAGGAGGAAATCGTACAAAAATTTTGCACGATTCCCAGTCAGGAGGAAATCGTACAAAAATTTTGCACGATTCCCAGTCAGGAGGAAATCGTACAAAAATTTTGCACGATTCCCAGTCAGGAGGAAATCGTACAAAAATTTTGCACGATTCCCAGTCAGGAGGAAATCGTACAAAAATTTTGCACGATTCCCAGTCAGGAGGAAATCGTACAAAAATTTTGCACGATTCCCAGTCAGGAGGAAATCGTACAAAAATTTTGCACGATTCCCAGTCAGGAGGAAATCGTACAAAAATTTTGCACGATTCCCAGTCAGGAGGAAATCGTACAAAAATTTTGCACGATTCCCAGTCAGGAGGAAATCGTACAAAAATTTTGCACGATTCCCAGTCAGGAGGAAATCGTACAAAAATTTTGCACGATTCCCAGTCAGGAGGAAATCGTACAAAAATTTTGCACGATTCCCAGTCAGGAGGAAATCGTACAAAAATTTTGCACGATTCCCAGTCAGGAGGAAATCGTACAAAAATTTTGCACGATTCCCAGTCAGGAGGAAATCGTACAAAAATTTTGCACGATTCCCAGTCAGGAGGAAATCGTACAAAAATTTTGCACGATTCCCAGTCAGGAGGAAATCGTACAAAAATTTTGCACGATTCCCAGTCAGGAGGAAATCGTACAAAAATTTTGCACGATTCCCAGTCAGGAGGAAATCGTACAAAAATTTTGCACGATTCCCAGTCAGGAGGAAATCGTACAAAAATTTTGCACGATTCCCAGTCAGGAGGAAATCGTACAAAAATTTTGCACGATTCCCAGTCAGGAGGAAATCGTACAAAAATTTTGCACGATTCCCAGTCAGGAGGAAATCGTACAAAAATTTTGCACGATTCCCAGTCAGGAGGAAATCGTACAAAAATTTTGCACGATTCCCAGTCAGGAGGAAATCGTACAAAAATTTTGCACGATTCCCAGTCAGGAGGAAATCGTACAAAAATTTTGCACGATTCCCAGTCAGGAGGAAATCGTACAAAAATTTTGCACGATTCCCAGTCAGGAGGAAATCGTACAAAAATTTTGCACGATTCCCAGTCAGGAGGAAATCGTACAAAAATTTTGCACGATTCCCAGTCAGGAGGAAATCGTACAAAAATTTTGCACGATTCCCAGTCAGGAGGAAATCGTACAAAAATTTTGCACGATTCCCAGTCAGGAGGAAATCGTACAAAAATTTTGCACGATTCCCAGTCAGGAGGAAATCGTACAAAAATTTTGCACGATTCCCAGTCAGGAGGAAATCGTACAAAAATTTTGCACGATTCCCAGTCAGGAGGAAATCGTACAAAAATTTTGCACGATTCCCAGTCAGGAGGAAATCGTACAAAAATTTTGCACGATTCCCAGTCAGGAGGAAATCGTACAAAAATTTTGCACGATTCCCAGTCAGGAGGAAATCGTACAAAAATTTTGCACGATTCCCAGTCAGGAGGAAATCGTACAAAAATTTTGCACGATTCCCAGTCAGGAGGAAATCGTACAAAAATTTTGCACGATTCCCAGTCAGGAGGAAATCGTACAAAAATTTTGCACGATTCCCAGTCAGGAGGAAATCGTACAAAAATTTTGCACGATTCCCAGTCAGGAGGAAATCGTACAAAAATTTTGCACGATTCCCAGTCAGGAGGAAATCGTACAAAAATTTTGCACGATTCCCAGTCAGGAGGAAATCGTACAAAAATTTTGCACGATTCCCAGTCAGGAGGAAATCGTACAAAAATTTTGCACGATTCCCAGTCAGGAGGAAATCGTACAAAAATTTTGCACGATTCCCAGTCAGGAGGAAATCGTACAAAAATTTTGCACGATTCCCAGTCAGGAGGAAATCGTACAAAAATTTTGCACGATTCCCAGTCAGGAGGAAATCGTACAAAAATTTTGCACGATTCCCAGTCAGGAGGAAATCGTACAAAAATTTTGCACGATTCCCAGTCAGGAGGAAATCGTACAAAAATTTTGCACGATTCCCAGTCAGGAGGAAATCGTACAAAAATTTTGCACGATTCCCAGTCAGGAGGAAATCGTACAAAAATTTTGCACGATTCCCAGTCAGGAGGAAATCGTACAAAAATTTTGCACGATTCCCAGTCAGGAGGAAATCGTACAAAAATTTTGCACGATTCCCAGTCAGGAGGAAATCGTACAAAAAATTTTGCACGATTCCCAGTCAGGAGGAAATCGTACAAAAATTTTGCACGATTCCCAGTCAGGAGGAAATCGTACAAAAATTTTGCACGATTCCCAGTCAGGAGGAAATCGTACAAAAATTTTTGCACGATTCCCAGTCAGGAGGAAATCGTACAAAAATTTTGCACGATTCCCAGTCAGGAGGAAATCGTACAAAAATTTTGCACGATTCCCAGTCAGGAGGAAATCGTACAAAAATTTTTGCACGATTCCCAGTCAGGAGGAAATCGTACAAAAATTTTGCACGATTCCCAGTCAGGAGGAAATCGTACAAAAAATTTTGCACGATTCCCAGTCAGGAGGAAATCGTACAAAAATTTTGCACGATTCCCAGTCAGGAGGAAATCGTACAAAAATTTTGCACGATTCCCAGTCAGGAGGAAATCGTACAAAAATTTTGCACGATTCCCAGTCAGGAGGAAATCGTACAAAAATTTTGCACGATTCCCAGTCAGGAGGAAATCGTACAAAAATTTTGCACGATTCCCAGTCAGGAGGAAATCGTACAAAAATTTTGCACGATTCCCAGTCAGGAGGAAATCGTACAAAAATTTTGCACGATTCCCAGTCAGGAGGAAATCGTACAAAAATTTTTGCACGATTCCCAGTCAGGAGGAAATCGTACAAAAAATTTTGCACGATTCCCAGTCAGGAGGAAATCGTACAAAAATTTTGCACGATTCCCAGTCAGGAGGAAATCGTACAAAAATTTTGCACGATTCCCAGTCAGGAGGAAATCGTACAAAAAATTTTGCACGATTCCCAGTCAGGAGGAAATCGTACAAAAATTTTGCACGATTCCCAGTCAGGAGGAAATCGTACAAAAATTTTGCACGATTCCCAGTCAGGAGGAAATCGTACAAAAATTTTGCACGATTCCCAGTCAGGAGGAAAATCGTACAAAAATTTTGCACGATTCCCAGTCAGGAGGAAATCGTACAAAAATTTTGCACGATTTCCCAGTCAGGAGGAAATCGTACAAAAATTTTGCACGATTCCCAGTCAGGAGGAAATCGTACAAAAATTTTGCACGATTCCCAGTCAGGAGGAAATCGTACAAAAATTTTGCACGATTCCCAGTCAGGAGGAAATCGTACAAAAATTTTGCACGATTCCCAGTCAGGAGGAAATCGTAACAAAAATTTTGCACGATTCCCAGTCAGGAGGAAATCGTACAAAAATTTTGCACGATTCCCAGTCAGGAGGAAATCGTACAAAAATTTTGCACGATTCCCAGTCAGGAGGAAATCGTACAAAAATTTTGCACGATTCCCAGTCAGGAGGAAATCGTACACAAAAATTTTGCACGATTCCCAGTCAGGAGGAAATCGTACAAAAATTTTGCACGATTCCCAGTCAGGAGGAAATCGTACAAAAATTTTGCACGATTCCCAGTCAGGAGGAAATCGTACAAAAATTTTGCACGATTCCCAGTCAGGAGGAAATCGTACAAAAATTTTGCACGATTCCCAGTCAGGAGGAAATCGTACAAAAATTTTGCACGATTCCCAGTCAGGAGGAAATCGTACAAAAATTTTGCACGATTCCCAGTCAGGAGGAAATCGTACAAAAATTTTGCACGATTCCCAGTCAGGAGGAAATCGTACAAAAATTTTGCACGATTCCCAGTCAGGAGGAAATCGTACAAAAATTTTGCACGATTCCCAGTCAGGAGGAAATCGTACAAAAATTTTGCACGATTCCCAGTCAGGAGGAAATCGTACAAAAATTTTGCACGATTCCCAGTCAGGAGGAAATCGTACAAAAATTTTGCACGATTCCCAGTCAGGAGGAAATCGTACAAAAATTTTGCACGATTCCCAGTCAGGAGGAAAATCGTACAAAAATTTTGCACGATTCCCAGTCAGGAGGAAATCGTACAAAAATTTTGCACGATTCCCAGTCAGGAGGAAATCGTACAAAAATTTTGCACGATTCCCAGTCAGGAGGAAATCGTACAAAAATTTTGCACGATTCCCAGTCAGGAGGAAATCGTACAAAAATTTTGCACGATTCCCAGTCAGGAGGAAATCGTACAAAAATTTTGCACGATTCCCAGTCAGGAGGAAATCGTACAAAAATTTTGCACGATTCCCAGTCAGGAGGAAATCGTACAAAAATTTTGCACGATTCCCAGTCAGGAGGAAATCGTACAAAAATTTTGCACGATTCCCAGTCAGGAGGAAATCGTACAAAAATTTTGCACGATTCCCAGTCAGGAGGAAATCGTACAAAAATTTTGCACGATTCCCAGTCAGGAGGAAATCGTACAAAAATTTTGCACGATTCCCAGTCAGGAGGAAATCGTACAAAAATTTTGCACGATTCCCAGTCAGGAGGAAATCGTACAAAAATTTTGCACGATTCCCAGTCAGGAGGAAATCGTACAAAAATTTTGCACGATTCCCAGTCAGGAGGAAATCGTACAAAAATTTTGCACGATTCCCAGTCAGGAGGAAATCGTACAAAAATTTTGCACGATTCCCAGTCAGGAGGAAATCGTACAAAAATTTTGCACGATTCCCAGTCAGGAGGAAATCGTACAAAAATTTTGCACGATTCCCAGTCAGGAGGAAATCGTACAAAAATTTTGCACGATTCCCAGTCAGGAGGAAATCGTACAAAAATTTTGCACGATTCCCAGTCAGGAGGAAATCGTACAAAAATTTTGCACGATTCCCAGTCAGGAGGAAATCGTACAAAAATTTTGCACGATTCCCAGTCAGGAGGAAATCGTACAAAAATTTTGCACGATTCCCAGTCAGGAGGAAATCGTACAAAAATTTTGCACGATTCCCAGTCAGGAGGAAATCGTACAAAAATTTTGCACGATTCCCAGTCAGGAGGAAATCGTACAAAAATTTTGCACGATTCCCAGTCAGGAGGAAATCGTACAAAAATTTTGCACGATTCCCAGTCAGGAGGAAATCGTACAAAAATTTTGCACGATTCCCAGTACAGAGGAAAATCGTACAAAAATTTGCACGATTCCCAGTCAGGAGGAAAATCGTACAAAAATTTTGCACGATTCCCAGTCAGGAGGAAATCGTACAAAAATTTTGCACGATTCCCAGTCAGGAGGAAATCGTACAAAAATTTTGCACGATTCCCAGTCAGGAGGAAATCGTACAAAAAATTTTGCACGATTCCCAGTCAGGAGGAAATCGTACAAAAATTTTGCACGATTCCCAGTCAGGAGGAAATCGTACAAAAATTTTGCACGATTCCCAGTCAGGAGGAAATCGTACAAAAATTTTGCACGATTCCCAGTCAGGAGGAAATCGTACAAAAATTTTGCACGATTCCCAGTCAGGAGGAAATCGTACAAAAATTTTGCACGATTCCCAGTCAGGAGGAAATCGTACAAAAATTTTGCACGATTCCCAGTCAGGAGGAAATCGTACAAAAATTTTGCACGATTCCCAGTCAGGAGGAAATCGTACAAAAATTTTGCACGATTCCCAGTCAGGAGGAAATCGTACAAAAATTTTGCACGATTCCCCAGTCAGGAGGAAATCGTACAAAAATTTTGCACGATTCCCAGTCAGGAGGAAATCGTACAAAAATTTTGCACGATTCCCAGTCAGGAGGAAATCGTACAAAAATTTTGCACGATTCCCAGTCAGGAGGAAATCGTACAAAAATTTTGCACGATTCCCAGTCAGGAGGAAATCGTACAAAAAATTTTGCACGATTCCCAGTCAGGAGGAAATCGTACAAAAATTTTGCACGATTCCCAGTCAGGAGGAAATCGTACAAAAATTTTGCACGATTCCCAGTCAGGAGGAAATCGTACAAAAATTTTGCACGATTTCCCAGTCAGGAGGAAATCGTACAAAAATTTTGCACGATTCCCAGTCAGGAGGAAATCGTACAAAAATTTTGCACGATTCCCAGTCAGGAGGAAATCGTACAAAAATTTTGCACGATTCCCAGTCAGGAGGAAATCGTACAAAAATTTTGCACGATTCCCAGTCAGGAGGAAATCGTACAAAAATTTTGCACGATTCCCAGTCAGGAGGAAATCGTACAAAAATTTTGCACGATTCCCAGTCAGGAGGAAATCGTACAAAAATTTTGCACGATTCCCAGTCAGGAGGAAATCGTACAAAAATTTTGCACGATTCCCAGTCAGGAGGAAATCGTACAAAAATTTTTGCACGATTCCCAGTCAGGAGGAAATCGTACAAAAAATTTTGCACGATTCCCAGTCAGGAGGAAATCGTACAAAAATTTTGCACGATTCCCAGTCAGGAGGAAATCGTACAAAAATTTTGCACGATTCCCAGTCAGGAGGAAATCGTACAAAAATTTTGCACGATTCCCAGTCAGGAGGAAATCGTTACAAAAATTTTGCACGATTCCCAGTCAGGAGGAAATCGTACAAAAATTTTGCACGATTCCCAGTCAGGAGGAAATCGTACAAAAATTTTGCACGATTCCCAGTCAGGAGGAAATCGTACAAAAATTTTGCACGATTCCCAGTCAGGAGGAAATCGTACAAAAATTTTTGCACGATTCCCAGTCAGGAGGAAATCGTACAAAAATTTTGCACGATTCCCAGTCAGGAGGAAATCGTACAAAAATTTTGCACGATTCCCAGTCAGGAGGAAAATCGTACAAAAATTTTGCACGATTCCCAGTCAGGAGGAAATCGTACAAAAATTTTGCACGATTCCCAGTCAGGAGGAAATCGTACAAAAATTTTGCACGATTCCCAGTCAGGAGGAAATCGTACAAAAATTTTGCACGATTCCCAGTCAGGAGGAAATCGTACAAAAATTTTGCACGATTCCCAGTCAGGAGGAAAATCGTACAAAAAATTTTGCACGATTCCCAGTCAGGAGGAAATCGTACAAAAATTTTGCACGATTCCCAGTCAGGAGGAAATCGTACAAAAATTTTGCACGATTCCCAGTCAGGAGGAAATCGTACAAAAATTTTGCACGATTCCCAGTCAGGAGGAAATCGTACAAAAATTTTGCACGATTCCCAGTCAGGAGGAAATCGTACAAAAATTTTGCACGATTCCCAGTCAGGAGGAAATCGTACAAAAATTTTGCACGATTCCCAGTCAGGAGGAAATCGTACAAAAATTTTGCACGATTCCCAGTCAGGAGGAAATCGTACAAAAATTTTGCACGATTCCCAGTCAGGAGGAAATCGTACAAAAATTTTGCACGATTCCCAGTCAGGAGGAAATCGTACAAAAAATTTTGCACGATTCCCAGTCAGGAGGAAATCGTACAAAAATTTTGCACGATTCCCAGTCAGGAGGAAATCGTACAAAAATTTTGCACGATTCCCAGTCAGGAGGAAATCGTACAAAAAATTTTGCACGATTCCCAGTCAGGAGGAAATCGTACAAAAAATTTTGCACGATTCCCAGTCAGGAGGAAATCGTACAAAAATTTTGCACGATTCCCAGTCAGGAGGAAATCGTACAAAAATTTTGCACGATTCCCAGTCAGGAGGAAATCGTACAAAAATTTTGCACGATTCCCCAGTCAGGAGGAAATCGTACAAAAATTTTGCACGATTCCCAGTCAGGAGGAAATCGTACAAAAATTTTGCACGATTCCCAGTCAGGAGGAAATCGTACAAAAATTTTGCACGATTCCCAGTCAGGAGGAAATCGTACAAAAATTTTGCACGATTCCCAGTCAGGAGGAAATCGTACAAAAAATTTTGCACGATTCCCAGTCAGGAGGAAATCGTACAAAAATTTTGCACGATTCCCAGTCAGGAGGAAATCGTACAAAAATTTTGCACGATTCCCAGTCAGGAGGAAATCGTACAAAAATTTTGCACGATTCCCAGTCAGGAGGAAATCGTACAAAAATTTTGCACGATTCCCAGTCAGGAGGAAATCGTACAAAAATTTTGCACGATTCCCAGTCAGGAGGAAATCGTACAAAAATTTTGCACGATTCCCAGTCAGGAGGAAATCGTACAAAAATTTTGCACGATTCCCAGTCAGGAGGAAATCGTACAAAAATTTTGCACGATTCCCAGTCAGGAGGAAATCGTACAAAAATTTTGCACGATTCCCAGTCAGGAGGAAATCGTACAAAAAATTTTGCACGATTCCCAGTCAGGAGGAAATCGTACAAAAATTTTGCACGATTCCCAGTCAGGAGGAAATCGTACAAAAATTTTGCACGATTCCCAGTCAGGAGGAAATCGTACAAAAATTTTGCACGATTCCCAGTCAGGAGGAAATCGTACAAAAATTTTGCACGATTCCCAGTCAGGAGGAAATCGTACAAAAATTTTGCACGATTCCCAGTCAGGAGGAAATCGTACAAAAATTTTGCACGATTCCCAGTCAGGAGGAAATCGTACAAAAATTTTGCACGATTCCCAGTCAGGAGGAAATCGTACAAAAATTTTGCACGATTCCCAGTCAGGAGGAAATCGTACAAAAATTTTGCACGATTCCCAGTCAGGAGGAAATCGTACAAAAATTTTGCACGATTCCCAGTCAGGAGGAAATCGTACAAAAATTTTGCACGATTCCCAGTCAGGAGGAAATCGTACAAAAATTTTGCACGATTCCCAGTCAGGAGGAAATCGTACAAAAATTTTGCACGATTCCCAGTCAGGAGGAAATCGTACAAAAATTTTGCACGATTCCCAGTCAGGAGGAAATCGTACAAAAATTTTGCACGATTCCCAGTCAGGAGGAAATCGTACAAAAATTTTGCACGATTCCCAGTCAGGAGGAAATCGTACAAAAATTTTGCACGATTCCCAGTCAGGAGGAAATCGTACAAAAATTTTGCACGATTCCCAGTCAGGAGGAAATCGTACAAAAATTTTGCACGATTCCCAGTCAGGAGGAAATCGTACAAAAATTTTGCACGATTCCCAGTCAGGAGGAAATCGTACAAAAATTTTGCACGATTCCCAGTCAGGAGAAATCGTACAAAAATTTTGCACGATTCCCAGTCAGGAGGAAATCGTACAAAAATTTTGCACGATTCCCAGTCAGGAGGAAATCGTACAAAAATTTTTGCACGATTCCCAGTCAGGAGGAAATCGTACAAAAATTTTGCACGATTCCCAGTCAGGAGGAAATCGTACAAAAATTTTGCACGATTCCCAGTCAGGAGGAAATCGTACAAAAATTTTGCACGATTCCCAGTCAGGAGGAAATCGTACAAAAATTTTGCACGATTCCCAGTCAGGAGGAAATCGTACAAAAATTTTGCACGATTCCCAGTCAGGAGGAAATCGTACAAAAATTTTGCACGATTCCCAGTCAGGAGGAAATCGTACAAAAATTTTGCACGATTCCCAGTCAGGAGGAAATCGTACAAAAATTTTGCACGATTCCCAGTCAGGAGGAAATCGTACAAAAATTTTGCACGATTCCCAGTCAGGAGGAAATCGTACAAAAATTTTGCACGATTCCCAGTCAGGAGGAAATCGTACAAAAATTTTGCACGATTCCCAGTCAGGAGGAAATCGTACAAAAATTTTGCACGATTCCCAGTCAGGAGGAAATCGTACAAAAATTTTGCACGATTCCCAGTCAGGAGGAAATCGTACAAAAATTTTGCACGATTCCCAGTCAGGAGGAAATCGTACAAAAAATTTTGCACGATTCCCAGTCAGGAGGAACTCGTACAAAAATTTTTGCACGATTCCCAGTCAGGAGGAAATCGTACAAAAATTTTGCACGATTCCCAGTCAGGAGGAAATCGTACAAAAATTTTGCACGATTCCCAGTCAGGAGGAAATCGTACAAAAATTTTGCACGATTCCCAGTCAGGAGGAAATCGTACAAAAATTTTGCACGATTCCCAGTCAGGAGGAAATCGTACAAAAATTTTGCACGATTCCAGTCAGGAGGAAATCGTACAAAAATTTTGCACGATTCCCAGTCAGGAGGAAATCGTACAAAAATTTTGCACGATTCCCAGTCAGGAGGAAATCGTACAAAAAATTTTGCACGATTCCCAGTCAGGAGGAAATCGTACAAAAATTTTGCACGATTCCCAGTCAGGAGGAAATCGTACAAAAATTTTGCACGATTCCCAGTCAGGAGGAAATCGTACAAAAATTTTGCACGATTCCCAGTCAGGAGGAAATCGTACAAAAATTTTGCACGATTCCCAGTCAGGAGGAAATCGTACAAAAATTTTGCACGATTCCCAGTCAGGAGGAAATCGTACAAAAATTTTGCACGATTCCCAGTCAGGAGGAAATCGTACAAAAATTTTGCACGATTCCCAGTCAGGAGGAAATCGTACAAAAATTTTGCACGATTCCCAGTCAGGAGGAAATCGTACAAAAATTTTGCACGATTCCCAGTCAGGAGGAAATCGTACAAAAATTTTGCACGATTCCCAGTCAGGAGGAAATCGTACAAAAATTTTGCACGATTCCCAGTCAGGAGGAAATCGTACAAAAATTTTGCACGATTCCCAGTCAGGAGGAAATCGTACAAAAATTTTGCACGATTCCCAGTCAGGAGGAAATCGTACAAAAATTTTGCACGATTCCCAGTCAGGAGGAAATCGTACAAAAATTTTGCACGATTCCCAGTCAGGAGGAAATCGTACAAAAATTTTTGCACGATTCCCAGTCAGGAGGAAATCGTACAAAAATTTTGCACGATTCCCAGTCAGGAGGAAATCGTAACAAAAATTTTGCACGATTCCCAGTCAGGAGGAAATCGTACAAAAATTTTGCACGATTCCCAGTCAGGAGGAAATCGTACAAAAATTTTGCACGATTCCCAGTCAGGAGGAAATCGTACAAAAAATTTTGCACGATTCCCAGTCAGGAGGAAATCGTACAAAAATTTTGCACGATTCCCAGTCAGGAGGAAATCGTACAAAAATTTTGCACGATTCCCAGTCAGGAGGAAATCGTACAAAAATTTTGCACGATTCCCAGTCAGGAGGAAATCGTACAAAAATTTTGCACGATTCCCAGTCAGGAGGAAATCGTACAAAAATTTTGCACGATTCCCAGTCAGGAGGAAATCGTACAAAAATTTTGCACGATTCCCAGTCAGGAGGAAATCGTACAAAAATTTTGTGCACGATTCCCAGTCAGGAGGAAAATCGTACAAAATTTTGCACAGAAAATAAAGAATAATAGGGGGGGGGGGGGGAAGCTCCAAAAAAGGATTCCCATTCAGGAGGAAATCGTACAAAAATTTTGCACGTACAAAAATTTTGCACGATTCCCAGTCAGGAGGAAATCGTACAAAAATTTTGCACGATTCCCAGTCAGGAGGAAATCGTACAAAAATTTTTGCACGATTCCCAGTCAGGAGGAAATCGTACAAAAATTTTGCACGATTCCCAGTCAGGAGGAAATCGTACAAAAATTTTGCACGATTCCCAGTCAGGAGGAAATCGTACAAAAATTTTGCACGATTCCCAGTCAGGAGGAAATCGTACAAAAATTTTGCACGATTCCCAGTCAGGAGGAAATCGTACAAAAATTTTGCACGATTCCCAGTCAGGAGGAAATCGTACAAAAATTTTGCACGATTCCCAGTCAGGAGGAAATCGTACAAAAAATTTTGCACGATTCCCAGTCAGGAGGAAATCGTACAAAAATTTTGCACGATTCCCAGTCAGGAGGAAATCGTACAAAAATTTTGCACGATTCCCAGTCAGGAGGAAATCGTACAAAAATTTTGCACGATTCCCAGTCAGGAGGAAATCGTACAAAAATTTTGCACGATTCCCAGTCAGGAGGAAATCGTACAAAAAATTTTGCACGATTCCCAGTCAGGAGGAAATCGTACAAAAATTTTGCACGATTCCCAGTCAGGAGGAAATCGTACAAAAATTTTGCACGATTCCCAGTCAGGAGGAAAATCGTACAAAAATTTTGCACGATTCCCAGTCAGGAGGAAATCGTACAAAAATTTTGCACGATTCCCAGTCAGGAGGAAATCGTACAAAAATTTTGCACGATTCCCAGTCAGGAGGAAATCGTACAAAAATTTTGCACGATTCCCAGTCAGGAGGAAATCGTACAAAAATTTTGCACGATTCCCAGTCAGGAGGAAATCGTACAAAAATTTTGCACGATTCCCAGTCAGGAGGAAATCGTACAAAAATTTTGCACGATTCCCAGTCAGGAGGAAATCGTACAAAAATTTTGCACGATTCCCAGTCAGGAGGAAATCGTACAAAAATTTTGCACGATTCCCAGTCAGGAGGAAATCGTACAAAAATTTTTGCACGATTCCCAGTCAGGAGGAAATCGTACAAAAAATTTTGCACGATTCCCAGTCAGGAGGAAATCGTACAAAAATTTTTGCACGATTCCCAGTCAGGAGGAAATCGTACAAAAATTTTTGCACGATTCCCAGTCAGGAGGAAATCGTACAAAAATTTTGCACGATTCCCAGTCAGGAGGAATCGTACAAAAATTTTTGCACGATTCCCAGTCAGGAGGAAATCGTACAAAAATTTTGCACGATTCCCAGTCAGGAGGAAATCGTACAAAAATTTTGCACGATTCCCAGTCAGGAGGAAATCGTACAAAAATTTTGCACGATTCCCAGTCAGGAGGAAATCGTACAAAAAATTTTGCACGATTCCCAGTCAGGAGGAGGAAATCGTACAAAAATTTTGCACGATTCCCAGTCAGGAGGAAATCGTACAAAAATTTTGCACGATTCCCAGTCAGGAGGAAATCGTACAAAAATTTTGCACGATTCCCAGTCAGGAGGAAATCGTACAAAAATTTTGCACGATTCCCAGTCAGGAGGAAATCGTACAAAAATTTTGCACGATTCCCAGTCAGGAGGAAATCGTACAAAAATTTTGCACGATTCCCAGTCAGGAGGAAATCGTACAAAAATTTTGCACGATTCCCAGTCAGGAGGAAATCGTACAAAAATTTTGCACGATTCCCAGTCAGGAGGAAATCGTACAAAAATTTTGCACGATTCCCAGTCAGGAGGAAATCGTACAAAAAATTTTGCACGATTCCCAGTCAGGAGCAAATCGTACAAAAATTTTGCACGATTTCCCAGTCAGGAGGAAATCGTACAAAAATTTTGCACGATTCCCAGTCAGGAGGAAATCGTACAAAAATTTTGCACGATTCCCAGTCAGGAGGAAATCGTACAAAAATTTTGCACGATTCCCAGTCAGGAGGAAATCGTACAAAAATTTTGCACGATTCCCAGTCAGGAGGAAATCGTACAAAAATTTTGCACGATTCCCAGTCAGGAGGAAATCGTACAAAAATTTTGCACGATTCCCAGTCAGGAGGAAATCGTACAAAAATTTTGCACGATTCCCAGTCAGGAGGAAATCGTACAAAAATTTTGCACGATTCCCAGTCAGGAGGAAATCGTACAAAAATTTTGCACGATTCCCAGTCAGGAGGAAATCGTACAAAAATTTTGCACGATTCCCAGTCAGGAGGAAATCGTACAAAAATTTTGCACGATTCCCAGTCAGGAGGAAATCGTACAAAAATTTTGCACGATTCCCAGTCAGGAGGAAATCGTACAAAAATTTTGCACGATTCCCAGTCAGGAGGAAATCGTACAAAAATTTTGCACGATTCCCAGTCAGGAGGAAATCGTACAAAAAATTTTGCACGATTCCCAGTCAGGAGGAAATCGTACAAAAATTTTGCACGATTCCCAGTCAGGAGGAAATCGTACAAAAATTTTGCACGATTCCCAGTCAGGAGGAAATCGTACAAAAATTTTGCACGATTCCCCAGTCAGGAGGAAATCGTACAAAAATTTTGCACGATTCCCAGTCAGGAGGAAATCGTACAAAAATTTTGCACGATTCCCAGTCAGGAGGAAATCGTACAAAAATTTTGCACGATTCCCAGTCAGGAGGAAATCGTACAAAAAATTTTGCACGATTCCCAGTCAGGAGGAAAATCGTACAAAAATTTTGCACGATTCCCAGTCAGGAGGAAATCGTACAAAAATTTTGCACGATTCCCAGTCAGGAGGAAATCGTACAAAAATTTTGCACGATTCCCAGTCAGGAGGAAATCGTACAAAAATTTTGCACGATTCCCAGTCAGGAGGAAATCGTACAAAAATTTTGCACGATTCCCAGTCAGGAGGAAATCGTACAAAAATTTTGCACGATTCCCAGTCAGGAGGAAATCGTACAAAAAATTTTGCACGATTCCCAGTCAGGAGGAAATCGTACAAAAATTTTGCACGATTCCCAGTCAGGAGGAAATCGTACAAAAATTTTGCACGATTCCCAGTCAGGAGGAAATCGTACAAAAATTTTGCACGATTCCCAGTCAGGAGGAAATCGTACAAAAATTTTGCACGATTCCCAGTCAGGAGGAAATCGTACAAAAAATTTTGCACGATTCCCAGTCAGGAGGAAATCGTACAAAAATTTTGCACGATTCCCAGTCAGGAGGAAATCGTACAAAAATTTTGCACGATTCCCAGTCAGGAGGAAATCGTTACAAAAATTTTGCACGATTCCCAGTCAGGAGGAAATCGTACAAAAATTTTGCACGATTCCCAGTCAGGAGGAAATCGTACAAAAATTTTGCACGATTCCCAGTCAGGAGGAAATCGTACAAAAATTTTGCACGATTCCCAGTCAGGAGGAAATCGTACAAAAATTTTGCACGATTCCCAGTCAGGAGGAAAATCGTACAAAAATTTTGCACGATTCCCAGTCAGGAGGAAATCGTACAAAAATTTTGCACGATTCCCAGTCAGGAGGAAATCGTACAAAAATTTTGCACGATTCCCAGTCAGGAGGAAATCGTACAAAAATTTTGCACGATTCCCAGTCAGGAGGAAATCGTACAAAAATTTTGCACGATTCCCAGTCAGGAGGAAATCGTACAAAAAATTTTGCACGATTCCCAGTCAGGAGGAAATCGTACAAAAATTTTGCACGATTCCCAGTCAGGAGGAAATCGTACAAAAAATTTTGCACGATTCCCAGTCAGGAGGAAATCGTACAAAAATTTTGCACGATTCCCAGTCAGGAGGAAATCGTACAAAAATTTTGCACGATTCCCAGTCAGGAGGAAATCGTACAAAAATTTTGCACGATTCCCAGTCAGGAGGAAATCGTACAAAAATTTTGCACGATTCCCAGTCAGGAGGAAATCGTACAAAAATTTTGCACGATTCCCCAGTCAGGAGGAAATCGTACAAAAATTTTGCACGATTCCCAGTCAGGAGGAAATCGTACAAAAATTTTGCACGATTCCCAGTCAGGAGGAAATCGTACAAAAATTTTGCACGATTCCCAGTCAGGAGGAAATCGTACAAAAATTTTTGCACGATTCCCAGTCAGGAGGAAATCGTACAAAAATTTTGCACGATTCCCAGTCAGGAGGAAATCGTACAAAAATTTTGCACGATTCCCAGTCAGGAGGAAATCGTACAAAAATTTTGCACGATTCCCAGTCAGGAGGAAATCGTACAAAAATTTTGCACGATTCCCAGTCAGGAGGAAATCGTACAAAAATTTTGCACGATTCCCAGTCAGGAGGAAATCGTACAAAAATTTTGCACGATTCCCAGTCAGGAGGAAATCGTACAAAAATTTTGCACGATTCCCAGTCAGGAGGAAATCGTACAAAAATTTTGCACGATTCCCAGTCAGGAGGAAATCGTACAAAAATTTTGCACGATTCCCAGTCAGGAGGAAATCGTACAAAAATTTTGCACGATTCCCAGTCAGGAGGAAATCGTACAAAAATTTTGCACGATTCCCAGTCAGGAGGAAATCGTACAAAAATTTTGCACGATTCCCAGTCAGGAGGAAATCGTACAAAAATTTTGCACGATTCCCAGTCAGGAGGAAATCGTACATAAAATTTTGCACGATTCCCAGTCAGGAGGAAATCGTACAAAAATTTTGCACGATTCCCAGTCAGGAGGAAATCGTACAAAAATTTTGCACGATTCCCAGTCAGGAGGAAATCGTACAAAAATTTTGCACGATTCCCAGTCAGGAGGAAATCGTACAAAAATTTTGCACGATTCCCAGTCAGGAGGAAATCGTACAAAAATTTTGCACGATTCCCAGTCAGGAGGAAATCGTACAAAAATTTTGCACGATTCCCCCAGGAGGAAATCGTACAAAAATTTTGCACGATTCCCAGTCAGGAGGAAATCGTACAAAAATTTTGCACGATTCCCAGTCAGGAGGAAATCGTACAAAAATTTTGCACGATTCCCAGTCAGGAGGAAATCGTACAAAAATTTTGCACGATTCCCAGTCAGGAGGAAATCGTACAAAAATTTTGCACGATTCCCAGTCAGGAGGAAATCGTACAAAAATTTTGCACGATTCCCAGTCAGGAGGAAATCGTACAAAAATTTTGCACGATTCCCAGTCAGGAGGAAATCGTACAAAAATTTTGCACGATTCCCAGTCAGGAGGAAATCGTACAAAAATTTTGCACGATTCCAGTCAGGAGGAAATCGTACAAAAATTTTGCACGATTCCCAGTCAGGAGGAAATCGTACAAAAATTTTGCACGATTCCCAGTCAGGAGGAAATCGTACAAAAATTTTGCACGATTCCCAGTCAGGAGGAAATCGTACAAAAATTTTGCACGATTCCCAGTCAGGAGGAAATCGTACAAAAATTTTGCACGATTCCCAGTCAGGAGGAAATCGTACAAAAATTTTGCACGATTCCCAGTCAGGAGGAAATCGTACAAAAATTTTGCACGATTCCCAGTCAGGAGGAAATCGTACAAAAATTTTGCACGATTCCCAGTCAGGAGGAAATCGTACAAAAATTTTGCACGATTCCCAGTCAGGAGGAAATCGTACAAAAATTTTGCACGATTCCCAGTCAGGAGGAAATCGTACAAAAATTTTGCACGATTCCCAGTCAGGAGGAAATCGTACAAAAAATTTTGCACGATTCCCAGTCAGGAGGAAATCGTACAAAAATTTTGCACGATTCCCAGTCAGGAGGAAATCGTACAAAAATTTTGCACGATTCCCAGTCAGGAGGAAATCGTACAAAAATTTTGCACGATTCCCAGTCAGGAGGAAATCGTACAAAAATTTTGCACGATTCCCAGTCAGGAGGAAATCGTACAAAAATTTTGCACGATTCCCAGTCAGGAGGAAATCGTACAAAAATTTTGCACGATTCCCAGTCAGGAGCAAATCGTACAAAAATTTTGCACGATTCCCAGTCAGGAGGAAATCGTACAAAAATTTTGCACGATTCCCAGTCAGGAGGAAATCGTACAAAAATTTTGCACGATTCCCAGTCAGGAGGAAATCGTACAAAAATTTTGCACGATTCCCAGTCAGGAGGAAATCGTACAAAAATTTTGCACGATTCCCAGTCAGGAGGCAAATCGTACAAAAATTTTGCACGATTCCCAGTCAGGAGGAAATCGTACAAAAATTTTGCACGATTCCCAGTCAGGAGGAAATCGTACAAAAATTTTGCACGATTCCCAGTCAGGAGGAAATCGTACAAAAATTTTGCACGATTCCCAGTCAGGAGGAAATCGTACAAAAATTTTGCACGATTCCCAGTCAGGAGGAAATCGTACAAAAATTTTGCACGATTCCCAGTCAGGAGGAAATCGTACAAAAATTTTGCACGATTCCCAGTCAGGAGGAAATCGTACAAAAATTTTGCACGATTCCCAGTCAGGAGGAAATCGTACAAAAATTTTGCACGATTCCCAGTCAGGAGGAAATCGTACAAAAATTTTGCACGATTCCCAGTCAGGAGGAAATCGTACAAAAATTTTGCACGATTCCCAGTCAGGAGGAAATCGTACAAAAATTTTGCACGATTCCCAGTCAGGAGGAAATCGTACAAAAATTTTGCACGATTCCCAGTCAGGAGGAAATCGTACAAAAATTTTGCACGATTCCCAGTCAGGAGGAAATCGTACAAAAATTTTGCACGATTCCCAGTCAGGAGGAAATCGTACAAAAATTTTGCACGATTCCCAGTCAGGAGGAAATCGTACAAAAATTTTGCACGATTCCCAGTCAGGAGGAAATCGTACAAAAATTTTGCACGATTCCCAGTCAGGAGGAAATCGTACAAAAATTTTGCACGATTCCCAGTCAGGAGGAAATCGTACAAAAATTTTGCACGATTCCCAGTCAGGAGGAAATCGTACAAAAATTTTGCACGATTCCCAGTCAGGAGGAAATCGTACAAAAATTTTGCACGATTCCCAGTCAGGAGGAAATCGTACAAAAATTTTGCACGATTCCCAGTCAGGAGGAAATCGTACAAAAAATTTTGCACGATTCCCAGTCAGGAGGAAATCGTACAAAAATTTTGCACGATTCCCAGTCAGGAGGAAATCGTACAAAAATTTTGCACGATTCCCAGTCAGGAGGAAATCGTACAAAAATTTTGCACGATTCCCAGTCAGGAGGAAATCGTACAAAAATTTTGCACGATTCCCAGTCAGGAGGAAATCGTACAAAAATTTTGCACGATTCCCAGTCAGGAGGAAATCGTACAAAAATTTTGCACGATTCCCAGTCAGGAGGAAATCGTACAAAAATTTTGCACGATTCCCAGTCAGGAGGAAATCGTACAAAAATTTTGCACGATTCCCAGTCAGGAGGAAATCGTACAAAAATTTTGCACGATTCCCAGTCAGGAGGAAATCGTACAAAAATTTTGCACGATTCCCAGTCAGGAGGAAATCGTACAAAAATTTTGCACGATTCCCAGTCAGGAGGAAATCGTACAAAAATTTTGCACGATTCCCAGTCAGGAGGAAATCGTACAAAAATTTTGCACGATTCCCAGTCAGGAGGAAATCGTACAAAAATTTTGCACGATTCCCAGTCAGGAGGAAATCGTACAAAAATTTTGCACGATTCCCAGTCAGGAGGAAATCGTACAAAAATTTTGCACGATTCCCAGTCAGGAGGAAATCGTACAAAAATTTTGCACGATTCCCAGTCAGGAGGAAATCGTACAAAAATTTTGCACGATTCCCAGTCAGGAGGAAATCGTACAAAAATTTTGCACGATTCCCAGTCAGGAGGAAATCGTACAAAAATTTTGCACGATTCCCAGTCAGGAGGAAATCGTACAAAAATTTTGCACGATTCCCAGTCAGGAGGAAATCGTACAAAATTTTGCACGATTCCCAGTCAGGAGGAAATCGTACAAAAATTTTGCACGATTCCCAGTCAGGAGGAAATCGTACAAAAATTTTGCACGATTCCCAGTCAGGAGGAAATCGTACAAAAATTTTGCACGATTCCCAGTCAGGAGGAAATCGTACACAAAAATTTTGCACGATTCCCAGTCAGGAGGAAATCGTACAAAAATTTTGCACGATTCCCAGTCAGGAGGAAATCGTACAAAAATTTTGCACGATTCCCAGTCAGGAGGAAATCGTACAAAAATTTTGCACGATTCCCAGTCAGGAGGAAATCGTACAAAAATTTTGCACGATTCCCAGTCAGGAGGAAATCGTACAAAAATTTTGCACGATTCCCAGTCAGGAGGAAATCGTACAAAAATTTTGCACGATTCCCAGTCAGGAGGAAATCGTACAAAAATTTTGCACGATTCCCAGTCAGGAGGAAATCGTACAAAAATTTTGCACGATTCCCAGTCAGGAGGAAATCGTACAAAAATTTTGCACGATTCCCAGTCAGGAGGAAATCGTACAAAAATTTTGCACGATTCCCAGTCAGGAGGAAATCGTACAAAAATTTTGCACGATTCCCAGTCAGGAGGAAATCGTACAAAAATTTTGCACGATTCCCAGTCAGGAGGAAATCGTACAAAAATTTTGCACGATTCCCAGTCAGGAGGAAATCGTACAAAAATTTTGCACGATTCCCAGTCAGGAGGAAATCGTACAAAAATTTTGCACGATTCCCAGTCAGGAGGAAATCGTACAAAAATTTTGCACGATTCCCAGTCAGGAGGAAATCGTACAAAAATTTTGCACGATTCCCAGTCAGGAGGAAATCGTACAAAAATTTTGCACGATTCCCAGTCAGGAGGAAATCGTACAAAAATTTTGCACGATTCCCAGTCAGGAGGAAATCGTACAAAAATTTTGCACGATTCCCAGTCAGGAGGAAATCGTACAAAAATTTTGCACGATTCCCAGTCAGGAGGAAATCGTACAAAAATTTTGCACGATTCCCAGTCAGGAGGAAATCGTACAAAAATTTTGCACGATTCCCAGTCAGGAGGAAATCGTACAAAAATTTTGCACGATTCCCAGTCAGGAGGAAATCGTACAAAAATTTTGCACGATTCCCAGTCAGGAGGAAATCGTACAAAAATTTTGCACGATTCCCAGTCAGGAGGAAATCGTACAAAAATTTTGCACGATTCCCAGTCAGGAGGAAATCGTACAAAAATTTTGCACGATTCCCAGTCAGGAGGAAATCGTACAAAAATTTTGCACGATTCCCAGTCAGGAGGAAATCGTACAAAAATTTTGCACGATTCCCAGTCAGGAGGAAATCGTACAAAAATTTTGCACGATTCCCAGTCAGGAGGAAATCGTACAAAAATTTTGCACGATTCCCAGTCAGGAGGAAATCGTACAAAAATTTTGCACGATTCCCAGTCAGGAGGAAATCGTACAAAAATTTTGCACGATTCCCAGTCAGGAGGAAATCGTACAAAAATTTTGCACGATTCCCAGTCAGGAGGAAATCGTACAAAAATTTTGCACGATTCCCAGTCAGGAGGAAATCGTACAAAAATTTTGCACGATTCCCAGTCAGGAGGAAATCGTACAAAAATTTTGCACGATTCCCAGTCAGGAGGAAATCGTACAAAAATTTTGCACGATTCCCAGTCAGGAGGAAATCGTACAAAAATTTTGCACGATTCCCAGTCAGGAGGAAATCGTACAAAAATTTTGCACGATTCCCAGTCAGGAGGAAATCGTACAAAAATTTTGCACGATTCCCAGTCAGGAGGAAATCGTACAAAAATTTTGCACGATTCCCAGTCAGGAGGAAATCGTACAAAAATTTTGCACGATTCCCAGTCAGGAGGAAATCGTACAAAAATTTTGCACGATTCCCAGTCAGGAGGAAATCGTACAAAAATTTTGCACGATTCCCAGTCAGGAGGAAATCGTACAAAAATTTTGCACGATTCCCAGTCAGGAGGAAATCGTACAAAAATTTTGCACGATTCCCAGTCAGGAGGAAATCGTACAAAAATTTTGCACGATTCCCAGTCAGGAGGAAATCGTACAAAAATTTTGCACGATTCCCAGTCAGGAGGAAATCGTACAAAAATTTTGCACGATTCCCAGTCAGGAGGAAATCGTACAAAAAATTTTGCACGATTCCCAGTCAGGAGGAAATCGTACAAAAATTTTGCACGATTCCCAGTCAGGAGGAAATCGTACAAAAATTTTGCACGATTCCCAGTCAGGAGGAAATCGTACAAAAATTTTGCACGATTCCCAGTCAGGAGGAAATCGTACAAAAATTTTGCACGATTCCCAGTCAGGAGGAAATCGTACAAAAATTTTGCACGATTCCCAGTCAGGAGGAAATCGTACAAAAATTTTGCACGATTCCCAGTCAGGAGGAAATCGTACAAAAATTTTGCACGATTCCCAGTCAGGAGGAAATCGTACAAAAATTTTGCACGATTCCCAGTCAGGAGGAAATCGTACAAAAATTTTGCACGATTCCCAGTCAGGAGGAAATCGTACAAAAATTTTGCACGATTCCCAGTCAGGAGGAAATCGTACAAAAAATTTTGCACGATTCCCAGTCAGGAGGAAATCGTACAAAAATTTTGCACGATTCCCAGTCAGGAGGAAATCGTACAAAAATTTTGCACGATTCCCAGTCAGGAGGAAATCGTACAAAAATTTTGCACGATTCCCAGTCAGGAGGAAATCGTACAAAAATTTTGCACGATTCCCAGTCAGGAGGAAATCGTACAAAAATTTTGCACGATTCCCAGTCAGGAGGAAATCGTACAAAAATTTTGCACGATTCCCAGTCAGGAGGAAATCGTACAAAAATTTTGCACGATTCCCAGTCAGGAGGAAATCGTACAAAAATTTTGCACGATTCCCAGTCAGGAGGAAATCGTACAAAAATTTTGCACGATTCCCAGTCAGGAGGAAATCGTACAAAAATTTTGCACGATTCCCAGTCAGGAGGAAATCGTACAAAAATTTTGCACGATTCCCAGTCAGGAGGAAATCGTACAAAAATTTTGCACGATTCCCAGTCAGGAGGAAATCGTACAAAAATTTTGCACGATTCCCAGTCAGGAGGAAATCGTACAAAAATTTTGCACGATTCCCAGTCAGGAGGAAATCGTACAAAAATTTTGCACGATTCCCAGTCAGGAGGAAATCGTACAAAAATTTTGCACGATTCCCAGTCAGGAGGAAATCGTACAAAAATTTTGCACGATTCCCAGTCAGGAGGAAATCGTACAAAAATTTTGCACGATTCCCAGTCAGGAGGAAATCGTACAAAAATTTTGCACGATTCCCAGTCAGGAGGAAATCGTACAAAAATTTTGCACGATTCCCAGTCAGGAGGAAATCGTACAAAAATTTTGCACGATTCCCAGTCAGGAGGAAATCGTACAAAAATTTTGCACGATTCCCAGTCAGGAGGAAATCGTACAAAAATTTTGCACGATTCCCAGTCAGGAGGAAATCGTACAAAAATTTTGCACGATTCCCAGTCAGGAGGAAATCGTACAAAAATTTTGCACGATTCCCAGTCAGGAGGAAATCGTACAAAAATTTTGCACGATTCCCAGTCAGGAGGAAATCGTACAAAAATTTTGCACGATTCCCAGTCAGGAGGAAATCGTACAAAAATTTTGCACGATTCCCAGTCAGGAGGAAATCGTACAAAAATTTTGCACGATTCCCAGTCAGGAGGAAATCGTACAAAAATTTTGCACGATTCCCAGTCAGGAGGAAATCGTACAAAAATTTTGCACGATTCCCAGTCAGGAGGAAATCGTACAAAAATTTTGCACGATTCCCAGTCAGGAGGAAATCGTACAAAAATTTTGCACGATTCCCAGTCAGGAGGAAATCGTACAAAAATTTTGCACGATTCCCAGTCAGGAGGAAATCGTACAAAAATTTTGCACGATTCCCAGTCAGGAGGAAATCGTACAAAAATTTTGCACGATTCCCAGTCAGGAGGAAATCGTACAAAAATTTTGCACGATTCCCAGTCAGGAGGAAATCGTACAAAAATTTTGCACGATTCCCAGTCAGGAGGAAATCGTACAAAAATTTTGCACGATTCCCAGTCAGGAGGAAATCGTACAAAAATTTTGCACGATTCCCAGTCAGGAGGAAATCGTACAAAAATTTTGCACGATTCCCAGTCAGGAGGAAATCGTACAAAAATTTTGCACGATTCCCAGTCAGGAGGAAATCGTACAAAAATTTTGCACGATTCCCAGTCAGGAGGAAATCGTACAAAAATTTTGCACGATTCCCAGTCAGGAGGAAATCGTACAAAAATTTTGCACGATTCCCAGTCAGGAGGAAATCGTACAAAAATTTTGCACGATTCCCAGTCAGGAGGAAATCGTACAAAAATTTTGCACGATTCCCAGTCAGGAGGAAATCGTACAAAAATTTTGCACGATTCCCAGTCAGGAGGAAATCGTACAAAAATTTTGCACGATTCCCAGTCAGGAGGAAATCGTACAAAAATTTTGCACGATTCCCAGTCAGGAGGAAATCGTACAAAAATTTTGCACGATTCCCAGTCAGGAGGAAATCGTACAAAAATTTTGCACGATTCCCAGTCAGGAGGAAATCGTACAAAAATTTTGCACGATTCCCAGTCAGGAGGAAATCGTACAAAAATTTTGCACGATTCCCAGTCAGGAGGAAATCGTACAAAAATTTTGCACGATTCCCAGTCAGGAGGAAATCGTACAAAAATTTTGCACGATTCCCAGTCAGGAGGAAATCGTACAAAAATTTTGCACGATTCCCAGTCAGGAGGAAATCGTACAAAAATTTTGCACGATTCCCAGTCAGGAGGAAATCGTACAAAAATTTTGCACGATTCCCAGTCAGGAGGAAATCGTACAAAAATTTTGCACGATTCCCAGTCAGGAGGAAATCGTACAAAAATTTTGCACGATTCCCAGTCAGGAGGAAATCGTACAAAAATTTTGCACGATTCCCAGTCAGGAGGAAATCGTACAAAAATTTTGCACGATTCCCAGTCAGGAGGAAATCGTACAAAAATTTTGCACGATTCCCAGTCAGGAGGAAATCGTACAAAAATTTTGCACGATTCCCAGTCAGGAGGAAATCGTACAAAAATTTTGCACGATTCCCAGTCAGGAGGAAATCGTACAAAAATTTTGCACGATTCCCAGTCAGGAGGAAATCGTACAAAAATTTTGCACGATTCCCAGTCAGGAGGAAATCGTACAAAAATTTTGCACGATTCCCAGTCAGGAGGAAATCGTACAAAAATTTTGCACGATTCCCAGTCAGGAGGAAATCGTACAAAAATTTTGCACGATTCCCAGTCAGGAGGAAATCGTACAAAAATTTTGCACGATTCCCAGTCAGGAGGAAATCGTACAAAAATTTTGCACGATTCCCAGTCAGGAGGAAATCGTACAAAAATTTTGCACGATTCCCAGTCAGGAGGAAATCGTACAAAAATTTTGCACGATTCCCAGTCAGGAGGAAATCGTACAAAAATTTTGCACGATTCCCAGTCAGGAGGAAATCGTACAAAAATTTTGCACGATTCCCAGTCAGGAGGAAATCGTACAAAAATTTTGCACGATTCCCAGTCAGGAGGAAATCGTACAAAAATTTTGCACGATTCCCAGTCAGGAGGAAATCGTACAAAAATTTTGCACGATTCCCAGTCAGGAGGAAATCGTACAAAAATTTTGCACGATTCCCAGTCAGGAGGAAATCGTACAAAAATTTTGCACGATTCCCAGTCAGGTGGGAAATCGTACAATAAAATTTTGCACGATTCCCAGTCAGGAGGAAATCGTACAAAAATTTTGCACGGATTCCCAGTCAGGAGGAAATCGTACAAAAATTTTGCACGATTCCCAGTCAGGAGGAAATCGTACAAAAATTTTGCACGATTCCCAGTCAGGAGGAAATCGTACAAAAATTTTGCACGATTCCCAGTCAGGAGGAAATGTACAAAAATTTTGCACGATTCCCAGTCAGGAGGAAATCGTACAAAAATTTTGCACGATTCCCAGTCAGGAGGAAATCGTACAAAAATTTTGCACGATTCCCAGTCAGGAGGAAATCGTACAAAAATTTTGCACGATTCCCAGTCAGGAGGAAATCGTACAAAAATTTTGCACGATTCCCAGTCAGGAGGAAATCGTACAAAAATTTTGCACGATTCCCAGTCAGGAGGAAATCGTACAAAAATTTTGCACGATTCCCAGTCAGGAGGAAATCGTACAAAAATTTTGCACGATTCCCAGTCAGGAGGAAATCGTACAAAAATTTTGCACGATTCCCAGTCAGGAGGAAATCGTACAAAAATTTTGCACGATTCCCAGTCAGGAGGAAATCGTACAAAAATTTTGCACGATTCCCAGTCAGGAGGAAATCGTACAAAAATTTTGCACGATTCCCAGTCAGGAGGAAATCGTACAAAAATTTTGCACGATTCCCAGTCAGGAGGAAATCGTACAAAAATTTTGCACGATTCCCAGTCAGGAGGAAATCGTACAAAAATCTTGCACGATTCCCAGTCAGGAGGAAATCGTACAAAAATTTTGCACGATTCCCAGTCAGGAGGAAATCGTACAAAAATTTTGCACGATTCCCAGTCAGGAGGAAATCGTACAAAAATTTTGCACGATTCCCAGTCAGGAGGAAATCGTACAAAAATTTTGCACGATTCCCAGTCAGGAGGAAATCGTACAAAAATTTTGCACGATTCCCAGTCAGGAGGAAATCGTACAAAAATTTTGCACGATTCCCAGTCAGGAGGAAATCGTACAAAAATTTTGCACGATTCCCAGTCAGGAGGAAATCGTACAAAAATTTTGTACGATTCCCAGTCAGGAGGAAATCGTACAAAAATTTTGCACGATTCCCAGTCAGGAGGAAATCGTACAAAAATTTTGCACGATTCCCAGTCAGGAGGAAATCGTACAAAAATTTTGCACGATTCCCAGTCAGGAGGAAATCGTACAAAAATTTTGCACGATTCCCAGTCAGGAGGAAATCGTACAAAAATTTTGCACGATTCCCAGTCAGGAGGAAATCGTACAAAAATTTTGCACGATTCCCAGTCAGGAGGAAATCGTACAAAAATTTTGCACGATTCCCAGTCAGGAGGAAATCGTACAAAAATTTTGCACGATTCCCAGTCAGGAGGAAATCGTACAAAAATTTTGCACGATTCCCAGTCAGGAGGAAATCGTACAAAAATTTTGCACGATTCCCAGTCAGGAGGAAATCGTACAAAAATTTTGCACGATTCCCAGTCAGGAGGAAATCGTACAAAAATTTTGCACGATTCCCAGTCAGGAGGAAATCGTACAAAAATTTTGCACGATTCCCAGTCAGGAGGAAATCGTACAAAAATTTTGCACGATTCCCAGTCAGGAGGAAATCGTACAAAAATTTTGCACGATTCCCAGTCAGGAGGAAATCGTACAAAAATTTTGCACGATTCCCAGTCAGGAGGAAATCGTACAAAAATTTTGCACGATTCCCAGTCAGGAGGAAATCGTACAAAAATTTTGCACGATTCCCAGTCAGGAGGAAATCGTACAAAAATTTTGCACGATTCCCAGTCAGGAGGAAATCGTACAAAAATTTTGCACGATTCCCAGTCAGGAGGAAATCGTACAAAAAATTTTGCACGATTCCCAGTCAGGAGGAAATCGTACAAAAATTTTGCACGATTCCCAGTCAGGAGGAAATCGTACAAAAATTTTGCACGATTCCCAGTCAGGAGGAAATCGTACAAAAATTTTGCACGATTCCCAGTCAGGAGGAAATCGTACAAAAATTTTGCACGATTCCCAGTCAGGAGGAAATCGTACAAAAATTTTGCACGATTCCCAGTCAGGAGGAAATCGTACAAAAATTTTGCACGATTCCCAGTCAGGAGGAAATCGTACAAAAATTTTGCACGATTCCCAGTCAGGAGGAAATCGTACAAAAAATTTTGCACGATTCCCAGTCAGGAGGAAATCGTACAAAAATTTTGCACGATTCCCAGTCAGGAGGAAATCGTACAAAAATTTTGCACGATTCCCAGTCAGGAGGAAATCGTACAAAAATTTTGCACGATTCCCAGTCAGGAGGAAATCGTACAAAAATTTTGCACGATTCCCAGTCAGGAGGAAATCGTACAAAAATTTTGCACGATTCCCAGTCAGGAGGAAATCGTACAAAAATTTTGCACGATTCCCAGTCAGGAGGAAATCGTACAAAAATTTTGCACGATTCCCAGTCAGGAGGAAATCGTACAAAAATTTTGCACGATTCCCAGTCAGGAGGAAATCGTACAAAAATTTTGCACGATTCCCAGTCAGGAGGAAATCGTACAAAAATTTTGCACGATTCCCAGTCAGGAGGAAATCGTACAAAAATTTTGCACGATTCCCAGTCAGGAGGAAATCGTACAAAAATTTTGCACGATTCCCAGTCAGGAGGAAATCGTACAAAAATTTTGCACGATTCCCAGTCAGGAGGAAATCGTACAAAAATTTTGCACGATTCCCAGTCAGGAGGAAATCGTACAAAAATTTTGCACGATTCCCAGTCAGGAGGAAATCGTACAAAAATTTTGCACGATTCCCAGTCAGGAGGAAATCGTACAAAAATTTTGCACGATTCCCAGTCAGGAGGAAATCGTACAAAAAATTTTGCACGATTCCCAGTCAGGAGGAAATCGTACAAAAATTTTGCACGATTCCCAGTCAGGAGGAAATCGTACAAAAATTTTGCACGATTCCCAGTCAGGAGGAAATCGTACAAAAATTTTGCACGATTCCCAGTCAGGAGGAAATCGTACAAAAATTTTGCACGATTCCCAGTCAGGAGGAAATCGTACAAAAATTTTGCACGATTCCCAGTCAGGAGGAAATCGTACAAAAATTTTGCACGATTCCCAGTCAGGAGGAAATCGTACAAAAATTTTGCACGATTCCCAGTCAGGAGGAAATCGTACAAAAATTTTGCA
The DNA here is from genome assembly GCA_035771165.1 of Paragorgia papillata. Classification (NCBI taxonomy): domain Eukaryota; kingdom Metazoa; phylum Cnidaria; class Anthozoa; order Scleralcyonacea; family Coralliidae; genus Paragorgia; species Paragorgia papillata. The sequence goes on along the minus strand of JAWNZC010000016.1, from coordinate 1,998,725 downwards.
CGATTCCCAGTCAGGAGGAAATCGTACAAAAATTTTGCACGATTCCCAGTCAGGAGGAAATCGTACAAAAATTTTGCACGATTCCCAGTCAGGAGGAAATCGTACAAAAATTTTGCACGATTCCCAGTCAGGAGGAAATCGTACAAAAATTTTTGCACGATTCCCAGTCAGGAGGAAATCGTACAAAAATTTTGCACGATTCCCAGTCAGGAGGAAATCGTACAAAAATTTTGCACGATTCCCAGTCAGGAGGAAATCGTACAAAAATTTTGCACGATTCCCAGTCAGGAGGAAATCGTACAAAAATTTTGCACGATTCCCAGTCAGGAGGAAATCGTACAAAAATTTTGCACGATTCCCAGTCAGGAGGAAATCGTACAAAAATTTTGCACGATTCCCAGTCAGGAGGAAATCGTACAAAAATTTTGCACGATTCCCAGTCAGGAGGAAATCGTACAAAAATTTTGCACGATTCCCAGTCAGGAGGAAAATCGTACAAAAATTTTGCACGATTCCCAGTCAGGAGGAAATCGTACAAAAATTTTGCACGATTCCCAGTCAGGAGGAAATCGTACAAAAATTTTGCACGATTCCCAGTCAGGAGGAAATCGTACAAAAATTTTGCACGATTCCCAGTCAGGAGGAAATCGTACAAAAATTTTGCACGATTCCCAGTCAGGAGGAAATCGTACAAAAATTTTGCACGATTCCCAGTCAGGAGGAAATCGTACAAAAATTTTGCACGATTCCCAGTCAGGAGGAAATCGTACAAAAATTTTGCACGATTCCCAGTCAGGAGGAAATCGTACAAAAATTTTGCACGATTCCCAGTCAGGAGGAAATCGTACAAAAATTTTGCACGATTCCCAGTCAGGAGGAAATCGTACAAAAATTTTGCACGATTCCCAGTCAGGAGGAAATCGTACAAAAATTTTGCACGATTCCCAGTCAGGAGGAAATCGTACAAAATTTTTGCACGATTCCCAGTCAGGAGGAAATCGTACAAAAATTTTGCACGATTCCCAGTCAGGAGGAAATCGTACAAAAATTTTGCACGATTCCCAGTCAGGAGGAAATCGTACAAAAATTTTGCACGATTCCCAGTCAGGAGGAAATCGTACAAAAATTTTGCACGATTCCCAGTCAGGAGGAAATCGTACAAAAAATTTGCACGATTCCCAGTCAGGAGGAAATCGTACAAAAATTTTGCACGATTCCCAGTCAGGAGGAAATCGTACAAAAATTTTGCACGATTCCCAGTCAGGAGGAAATCGTACAAAAATTTTGCACGATTCCCAGTCAGGAGGAAATCGTACAAAAATTTTGCACGATTCCCAGTCAGGAGGAAATCGTACAAAAATTTTGCACGATTCCCAGTCAGGAGGAAATCGTACAAAAATTTTGCACGATTCCCAGTCAGGAGGAAATCGTACAAAAATTTTGCACGATTCCCAGTCAGGAGGAGATCGTACAAAAAATCTTGAAATTTTGTACGATTCCCAGTCAGGAGGCAATCGTACAAAAAATCTTGAAATTTTGTACGATTCCCAGTCAGGAGGCAATCGTACAAAAAACCTTGAAATTTTGTACGATTCCCAGCTGACTGGGGATCGTACAAAAAATCTTGGAAAAAATCTGCTCTTAATGCCCAGCCAGTCACCCGCCCTTATGGAACACAGTTACTAGAGAAGCTTGTGGGATGCGCAATAGATTTCAATTCATCACTTAATAGCGCAGTTTTCGGAAAAAAAAGAGCCTTCAAACATTCTAAGCAGTATTATGATTATTCTCACCTTATAACGTTAGCTGGATCTCCATACTGGATATAAACCAACGCTTTAGAAGAACTTGGGATTGTTAGTGTGGACCCACAGTAAGCTCTTGTCAGTGTTCTGTTTTAATAATCGGAATCCACGCTGAAATTACGAGACGCCATGTTTGAAATTTGCCATAATTAATGTATATCTCGGCTAAAGCAAAATTTCCTTTTTTTATCTTTCTTTTTAGCAAAATTTCCTTCCCAAAATCTGAAATTTCCTTCCAGTTTTCCCTCCAAAATCTCTTATAAATCCTTCTTCTAATGATTAAAACTTGGATCGTACACTTCGCCAGTTTGCTTTCGAGTGGTTCGACGATCGAAATTGTGCATGGCAAATTATAGCCTGGTACCCTGGCCCAATCAAAGAATATGGGCCAGGTAACCACTAAAGACTTCTGCTTTCTTATTGGTTGAAATTTCGCGCGTTTTTAGTGGCTATGAGTGAAACTGCAATCGTCATAAGTGGATTTAGCCTTACCTGGCCCATATTTCTTTTGAAATTGGGCCAGGGTACCAGGCTAGGCAAATTAAAGCTCGCAACGAGAAAATACGAATGTGGTCCGAACATTTCCGACGCTTTCCGAGGTCCGGTAGGACAAGCGCAGATGCAATGCGCGCGAGCGAGACAACGGCCATTTTCAGTTTTTAAATGTGAAATTCTAATCAACTAACAATTCGCAATTACATTCCCAAACTATATAACTAATAAAGATAAGCTTCAAGTTTACAAAAATTTTACAAACTCTTTAGTCCTTTAGAAACTAGAATAATTGTCAGATATAAAAGGTTTGAAACATAACGTCATTATCAACGCACGCTTTGTACCGGTTTGCAGTTGCAAGTGAGCTGGAACTGGAGCCCCATCATCAACCTCCTCTTCTGACGAGGTTGATTCTGGACTCGAGTCAATCAATCTTTGCATGATTTACCTGTATATGCATGGTATATGTCCGCTTAAAACCCAATTTAACCCCACGCATCATATATTACTACTCGTGTTTTTAATTTATACACGTTTTTGAACCCGGAACTAAAAAAATAAGCAGTTTCATCAACTTTTAATTACTGAAAAAGTTTGAATTTCAAAATTTCCTTCCAAATTTTATTTCCTTTTTTTCCCATTCCAAATGCCAAAATTTCCTTTTGGAAGGAAATTTCCTTCCAAGTCGGGAAGCACTGCTCGGAATGCAAACAGTGTAACGACCCCCGGGGAGCAACAAAAGTATGTAATAAATATAAAGTATTTTCTCAAACGGTAAATCTTTCAGGCAAGAAGCTTTAAATCCTCTCTACCCACCCCTGTCCAAACAAAATTTGTCACAACCAGATTTTTGTAGTCACGTGACCATGATCATTTCCTGTCCGAAAGAGCGATGGAAAACGCCTCCAAATTTGTAAAACAAAACCAAAAAATCCAAAAACTCGCTTATTGACCTATTTTTCTCAGTGTTTTGAATAGATCAATTAGATGAGCTTCACACATAGTTCTATAGGCGTGATTGGGATTTTCAAATTGAAATGGATGCTGCTTACTGCAGCCGTTAGTGAAGAGGAATAGCCAACAAATTAAAGGGCCAAACGATGGGAACTAAGGCCCTGTTTACATTAAGCGGATTGACAGTCCAATCGGATCATAAACGCGAGTGAAGTCAATCCGGGCACAAGTTTACATGGAGAATCCGATCTGCGTGGAACATTGTTTCGGTTTTGGAACACTATTTTCTGTGCTTCCCTCAATGTCTGCCATTTAGCACGACATGCAGTAACTTCACTCATGCGTATCAAGTCATTTTCAAGTCAGACCATGTTTACATGAATCAGATTGGTGACACTCAAGTCGATCCTAGACCTTGCTTGAATCTCAAGTCAATCCACTCCACTGCGTGGATTGACTTCAGCCATTCGTTTCGATCAGATTGAAAACTTTCAATCTTCTTCATGTAAACACAACAAGGAGAAACAACATGCGAGATTTGACTTGACCTTATACACATTCAGTGCTGGGTAACTAAAAAAAACAATTTTTAAACTGAAACCATGTAATTTCACAACTTTAAAGTTAACAATGCATGTCCGAGTTACAAATACGGTCTACAAACTCGACACTTACTTTCTTAGTCGATTGTGGAGCAGAATCCTTTTTTTTTTGGTCGGTCTGTTAAATCATTTCCACTTTGCGTTTGACACTGAGCTCCCGTATCACACAAGAAACTGATTTTAAAAAGTTAGACTCAAAAAATAGTATTTTTCAAAGATATTCAAGATCAGAATTAATACGAACAGATAATATTGAAAGTATTAGTATACTGTCGTGGCAATAGAAGCGTTCCGTTGAAATATTGTTACAATATATTCCTCAAGTTGAACAATTCATTTGATACGATTCGTTGACAACTTCCCGTTTTGAATTTGATTGGTGTTTGGCAAATAATCCTGTTTCTTATTGTTTAAAAACCAGAAATCAATCAAACAGTGATGTTTTCGAAACATTAGAAGTGGGCGACGCTCACCAAAGACAAATGGGCGTGGCCACTGGTCGTAAAATGAAATGGGCGTGGCTCCAGTCGTGAAAGTTAATGGGTGTGAAAAGACTACTAAAAGCCTGTCTCAGGCTGGCTAACTTGGTTAAAAAACGAGTACACTCATCGACTCGAAGCAAAAATAGTGCGGTGTTGAACGGTGTTCCACTACGTTTAATTTTTGTTAGGTAGGGGGAACGCCGTGGAAGTTAGCAATAATTTTCATGAAATGAATTGGTCAACTTGAGGAATATATTGCAACGATATTTTAGTAACAGTAAAACAACTTTAACAGTAAAAGTAACCATTCATAGTTATGCTCTAAAGGGGTTTTTGTGAAAAACAAATTTCGAGTGCGATACATTCAAGATCATGTTTTGTGGAAAATGTTTGAGAACTCAAGCGTCAAAAGCAAAGTGAATCTGTCGGTTGTCTGTGCGTTAAAAATTAGAACCTCTGTGAATAGTGGTTCTTGGAAATTTGTTTCTTCTTCTTCTTCTTCTTGTTTCTTCTTCATCTTTTGACAGTTGTTTGTTATGTAGACGTTCTTGTTGTCGTATTCTCCAAAGTTTTGGATTATTAAAATTTTTTTTTAAATGTTTAAACAAAAGCGGGTAAGCTTCGTTATTTTCTTCTTCGCAAATGTTCATCTTCAAGCTCTACATTCGTTTGTTCAGATTTCTGCTCCGTTTGTAGTAGCATTGCGTGGTTCTCGCATGGTTGGCTCTGTGCTGCTGCAACTTCGCACTGTTGCTACTTTGCTGTTGTTGCTGACTTAATTGCTGTTGCTTTTCTGTTGTCGTTCTTGTGTCCAATGTTGGTGTTGTAGTTTGTTTTTTATCACTGCATGCAACAACTTATTTGTTGTTGCTAATTTGCTGCTGCTGTTGGTGTTGCTTTGCTGTTGTTTTACTGTCCTTGTACCAGATTTGTTCTTATTGGCTGCAACACCTCATTCGTTGCTGCCAATTTGCTGCAGGTTTGCTGTTCTTTAATTGTTGTTGTTTATCTGCTGTTTACTTGCTGCTGCCAACTTGCTGCTGCCAACTTGCTGTTGTTGTCGTTCTTGTATCCGATGTGGTGTTGTTGTTTGTTTTTATCACTGCATGCAACAACTTACTGGTTGTTGCTAATTTGCTGCTTTGCTGTTGTTGATTCGATGTTGTTGCTAATTTGCTGTTGCTGCTGCGTTGCTGTTGTTTTACTGTCCTTGTACCGAATTGGTTATCGTCTTTGTTCTTTATGGCTGCAACATCTCATTCGTTGCTGCCGATCAACTACTTTGCTTTGATTCCTGTTGCTGTTTATTTGTTTGTTGTTGCTGACCTGCTGCTGTTGCTTACTCGCTGTTGTTGTTGAGTTGTTGATGACTTGCAGTTGTTGTTTACTTGCTGTTGTTGAGTTGTTGTTGCCGACTTGCTGTTGTCGCTAATTTGCTGTTGACTTTGTTGTTCGTTGTCGACTTGCTGTTGTTGCTTATTTGCTGTTGTTGTTGATCTTCTATCCTGGGTTTGGTTTAACTTGTGACTTCATTATTGTCAACTTGTTACTATAACTCCAGGTTTGTTGGGCATTTTATCCTAACTACGAGTTCAGCATCCCTTGCAGTTACCAGTATATATTTCTTTCTCTCGATATGTTGTTGTCGTCTATGTATTAGTTTTTGCTCAAGCAACATCCTGGCTTTTTGTGAGTAAAATCACCATTCCTCGTTGCCCAAGACTCGATTCATTATTCTGCTTCTGTAAGACTGTCGTTGATTTGTATGTCGTTTGTGTCCTGAGGTAAACTTCACTGAGTTTTAACCCCATTACAACTCGGGTCCGAGGGGTCGTTAAGCCCTAAAGTCACCTGAGTGACTTCCCTGCGGATTGTTGTAGGCATTTGTTCTCTTCAGTGACAAAAGTTAGCCACAACAGTCAAATGAAATATAAGACTATCTATCGTAAGTCTGTATACAGTGAAAAATGTAGTTCGAAATAAATGAAGGTTTTAAATGATATGGGGTTAGCATTTATACGACTCTTCTTTATCTTATTTCGTTCGTGAGATAAGTGAATAAAATGAAAAAAATGTTATCTTCAAGATCTCCTGAAAGTGATGAATTGCACTTCGTTCTCGAACTGTTGAGATTTGTTTGATATGGAAATAAGAACTTGACGTAAGTCAAGGAACAGATCATTGCAAGTTTAACGATAAAACACAACAGTAGGTGAAAACCAGCTTTTATATATTGTTACGACTCAAACGAAAACAAGACATAAAACATTATCGTTTTCTTGCTATATATATATATTTATAAAATAGGTTGCGTCTTACGCACGCTGTGATTGGTCAATTACCGTGTTTATATCAGGCTATGTAAACACGGTTGACTTGTGATGTCACGGCACATTTTTTAACCTTATTTCATAAAAGAAATAGAAAATGGATGCCCTGTGTTTATATAACCTGATGTAAACACTCGAGTGAGTTGGGAGAATTCGAAAGTACTTATGTAAACCCTCGCCTACGGCTCGGGTTCACATAAACTTTCGAATTCTCCCAACTCACTCTCGTGTTTGCATCAGGCTATATAAACACGGGCGGCCATTTTCTATTTCTTAAATATATATATAAATATATATATATATATATATATATATATATATATAGTATAAAATATCTACAGTAAATAAACATGTAACTTTTTATGACATGGAAATAAAATTTGATTTGATACAAAAAATAAATAAACAAGACACCTGGGTCAGGTGTTCACTGGGGCTACTGGAAAGTGCAGAGGTCTCTAGACAGATCATTGAACAACTGTTAGTATTAATGCTGAAGCCATGTGGAAAACCTATGAACATCGCAATTGCTCGACCAAAAGCATGAGAAAGTGTATATAGTACCAATATAAAGATCCAGAATATTAGCGTTTTGATCCTCATCTCTGTACCGGCGGTATTAAATATTTATAGAATGTAGAGACCTGTTTAGACATGAGAAAAATATACTGTATATCCCACTTGGATGCAACAGCTTCGGCTAGCTTTGCCTTTGACAAAATTGTTAGTAGGTTTTCCAAGTAAATTGCGTATATGGTTGATCAGTGATGTGCTTGATACAAAGTTCCACAGAATAGGAACTAAGGAACATGACTGTCGATGAATTTTCGAAGTGACCGAACACTCGAAGTGTAGGCTCCATATATGGCAGGTATTGCGCAATTTTGCAGTTTTGTGTGGCGAAGAAAATAAAAACAAACGGAGCCGAAACCTAGACTCGGCCACCACAGGTAACCCAAGTAATAAAACAACTAAATAAAAACAACAAGCTAACAAACACAAACAAACAAAGAAACAAGAAAAAAAGAAAAGAAGCATCCAACAAGAGATTTCTTTGTAATGAACGTAATGGAAAAGCATGCATTCCTTTATAACAAAAAAATAGATGGTAAAATTAACAAGAAACACCTCCAACATACAGCACTTGAGAAACTGGCAAAGTATTTCTCGTTCTCTCTTGTACCGTTATTTAAAAATTATTCGCCGAAGGTGAGGTGAATATCAATGACTAATAACCGAAACGAACTCGAGGTTATTATTCACTGATATTCACTGAGCCTGAGGCGAATAATTGTTTTAGTATAAATACACATTTTTGTACTTTTAGGAACAGCATTTTCTTTAAAATTGTTAATTTCCTCGTCCGTCACATCGACTGGCGGTCATTTTGAATAAACGCTGTAGGTGATTATCGGGAATTAATCCGAAGTAGCTCGACCAATCAGCGCGCGCAATTTTCTATAATCACCTGTGTATTTATACTAAAACTAGATAATCGCACGCAACAGTTCTTATTTAAATAAATGAAAACAAGTTCAAAAACTAGAAAATGTTTCGAATAATTATTATGGGACAGAAACTAGGCTGTTGCGGTATTGAAAAAATACCGATATCGGTTATCGAAAGAAAAAAAACGATAATATCGATATATTGATATTTTTCCACGATGGAAATTAACTATATTTTAAGCCTAATTTTTCGCCATCAATTGTTTGGATTTTTATGTATTTTTCCATCTCCTTCTGCAATCGATCGCGCGGCGACTGTGATGGCGATGATATCTGCGACGACTTCCGCATGGTGGTCAGGGAGCCAAGCGTCTTCTTGACTTTCTGACGTTTCTGTGGCGGTGGTTGACATGGCTCGTCTTCAGGAACGTCACTTGAAGCGAACACAGCTTCTTTTAAAAGAGGTTTCTCTCTGACGAAGGGCCTTCGCTCGAAACGTTAGATTCCTACGTTCTCTGTTTCGGCAGTATATCTAACCTAAGTTACTATATTTCGATTGTTATTTCTACACTGCCTACGCAGCACGCTACTTTTATTTCATTCTTTTAAAAGAGCTTCTTTGACGACAATAAGCTCGTTTGGCTTTTCAGTGACAGTGTCGTCGTTCATCTGTTCACCATCGCCATCGGCAGTAAAGAAGTCTGGAGATTGTCGATTGAGTCGGTATATACTGCATCTGTCACAAACATGTTCTATTTATTCTAGCGATGACTCATCGCGTGCGAAAAAAATTTCTAAAGACTGCGATGGGTCTATCCTCGACACTGCCGAGTCGACAGCCCGTGAAATATGCGCTTTGGGAATTGAAACGCATTAGGTATTCAGGATGAGTCATAGTTTGACAATAGGTGGCGTGATTTGCCGCAAAGAGAGTCCCGAAACTTCCGCAACAGAAGTTCAACAAAAAATCAAGCGTCAAAACAGTGATAATCGGTTTTCGCGCGTCTATAATACCGATAATATCGTAGATTTCGATATTTTCGGTATATCGATATATTCAAATTTAAAATACCGAATAACCGATATTTGAAAAAACCCGATAATTATCGATATATCGATATACCGCAACAGGCTAACAGAAATTTGAAAGTGGTTTTATGTACTTGACAATAAACAAACAGACATTTTTGTGAAAAATGTGTAATTGGACAACTTGCTTAATTATACAAAGTATGTTGGTGTAGAAAAACAATATCATACAATTCACAGTTGGTTCTTGTATCTGTGAAAACCCAACCATAAAAAAGCACACATGGTGTATCGTTTGTTGGTGTTCTAGTCCGTTGATTTAATAAGACATGTTCACTTTGTTTTGGATGTGCATGCATTCCATATTCAGCTTTGCACTTCTATTTTAATACTCCACATTTTCCCGTCAAGAAAAGATAGAGAAAACAATTGAAACTTGTAGAAGCAATATTCAAAGCATGGTTGAACGTCTAATATTATGCTGTTTGAAATGTAAGCATCAAAAACAAAGTTACAGCCTTATAAAGTATGTTGTCTGTCAATTAATACCATTCTGTCGATGGCTTTTTTGAACACTAATGCTCTCTCGGTTACTCTCTCGTTTTTTAGTTATAAGTATAGTTATTGTTAGTGTTTGTTCTCTTGTTTTGCCAACACTTGCTGAGTCTGTGGATTCACAGTTCTTGCCAAAAACCGGTTGGCTTGGTTTATATCCCCGTTATTCATCATCATCATCTTTCATCATCATCATTTTTTGTCGTCGTTTTTCTTAGTTTTGTGTTTAGTTGTACCGTTATCATCGATGTTCAAAAAACCTGCATTTCTTTTGTGATCAAATGCAGCAAACATCCTTTTTTTTTCCAAGTTTTACCAGAGCCTTTAAATTCAGTTAGTTAAATGTCAATAGTAATATTGTAAACATCGCGAACTCAATCTGAGTGTCATCTTGAGCTGTTGAAATGTAATTGTTTATTTTGCCTTTGGATCGGTGCATTGTTGAACATTTTTTTTCCAGCCTACTGGGTGGGTATATATATATATATATCGTCATGTGAATGTTTGCATTTTAGATGCATAGCTTTTGTTCTTATGATGGGCAAGTTCGATGTTTTCTTGTTGTAGATTTCTTGTTTTTCACTGGTAATTCAGCACGAATGTCAATTTCATACATTTTCCCTTTTTTCTGTTTTAAACTAGTTGGAACTCTTTGCTCTCTTATCAATGGTCTTCTGTTAACGAGTGGTTCCGTTTATCGTGTTACGTTGAGATCTGTGTAGCTCATAATTGCTAACACATTGGTGGTTTCCACCATAAGCTGCATTGGTTTTTGTTAATACTAGACTGAGAGGCAAATCACTTCAAAAATCTAGTATATGTTGCCAAAAAATCCTTCAATCACAATTCTCAAAAAAAAACATTAAATTTTTTTTGGAAAATCCATAAAATCCTTGAAAAATCCACAAAACCTTTGTAAAAATCCAAAAACTTAAGAATTTTAAAAAACTCAAAAAATCACGAAAAATTAGCAAAAATATTGAAAAACTCATAATTCTTGAAAATCCATTACATTGTTTGCAAATCCATAAAATTGTTGGAAAATCCAGAAAACTTCTGGAAAATCCATAATAATTGGTTTAAGAAAAACTTCTGAAAAATTCCTAAAAACCAAAAAAAAGTTTCTAAAAATCCAAAGGGAAAATTCAAGGATTTTTGGAATGTCCAAAAATCTAGTACATTTTTCAGGAAATGATTTGCCTCTCATGCTAGGCTACAGCTGTATTTTCTTATCCATGTTGTTTGTTTTTGCTACTGCTACAGCTTAAACATCTGGTTGCAATTCACCTTTTGGTCAAATCACTACCATGATATTGTTGTGATTCAGTTCTGTTTCATGTTATTTGTTTGTCAGTGTCTATTTCCAAAAGAAATGTTTCCATCTTGGGAGCATGGTAACTGGATCAACTTGATCTCTCTCAAGAAAGCCAGTGATGGATGTACCACAACTTGGCATACACCTTGCATTCAATGTTATTAAATTCACAATGCATATGCTTCTTCTTTCTCTTTCTCCTTCTTCCTCCTCTTCTTTTATGTTGTCATTTAGGTCTCAGTATAGTTTTGTTTGTATTCGTTGAAAAATTTGACAGGCCTAATTTTAAAATCTGGCCCTATATATTATTATTGTTGTTGTTACTGTTGTTGTTGCTGCTGTAGCAGACACTATGGCAAAATATGCCATAACCGTTGTCTATGTCCAAGTCATTGTCTTTCTGTTCAATGTTTTAAAGTTTATTAAAGTTTTGTATGCGTTCAGAAAAAATCATTCCTTCTTTTCAGTTGGTTTCTGGAAGTTTAAAAGTTATAAAAACAAAGACTAAAATTAGTAGTAAAAAGTTAGGTGCAGTTTTGATATGAAAAAGCAAACACTAGGAAGTTGACTACCAAGATATTCAGTAAAAAAATACTAAAGTTTCAAGCAGTGCTGAGTAAAATGCAAGTATTCCTTATCTGAAATTACATTTTACTCTAAGAAAGACTTGAAACATTAGTATTTGGTTACTAAAAACCTCAACAGTTCACTATCTAATTTCGGTTTTGCAAGACTAAAATTCCTTTTTAAACTTTGTTTTGGTTCGAAATAATTGAAGGAATGATCAAGTTTTAAGTTGTTATGTTTTTAGCTGTTTGCTTCGATTTTTGTAGCAAGTTCGTCATAACCAAAGATTTGATTAAAACTCTCTCACTAACACCGTTTAGAAATCATTCAAGTTCTTTGTCAATGTCTGTATGTATAGTCAGTGTTGTCAGAGGTGTTCTTAACCTCTATGTAACTCGGGTCCGAGGGGTCGTCAAGCCCTAAAACCATATAGTATGGTCTCCCTGCGGATTTCGAGACTAACTGTTAGAGTTTACCCAGAGTTAAATCTTTGGATAGAATGAGATTGACTTTCAAACTTGCTTGTTGATTTTGGTATCCACCTTGGAATATCATCATTGTTCAAAGAGTGGCATTTTCTGTCAGGACTTCATTTCTTTTCCAGAGAAATCTTCTGAATTCTACATTTTGCAAGCTACCTTTTTCCCAGTTCATCAAAGGTGCAGCTATACCAAGTGACATCTGCATCATTTTCTTCATCTAATTCATTCACCTCAGCTGCCATCTTGCCCCACAAGGTTATCTATCAGATCTTGAAATAGCAGTGGATATACTTGATCAGTATTAATTACACCAAGGCCTCCCTCACTCCAATATAGACCTAGGGGCGTTTACATACCACCATTTGCAGTTGAGCTAAATTAAGACGTTGTTTCATCGTTTTAAACTCTGCATTCATTGGACCGCAACGTATTGTTGCCAAGGGCACAATGTGACGTTGCTACAGAGCTTTGACAGGGTTTCAATTAGTGATTAATTTGTTATTCGCAATCGTGGTGAGTAGATATTATAAAAAATGTCTAGTAAACGATTTAGCAAGGCTGGACGGACATATAATGTTGGGAAAGATCAGATGATTTAAGGAGAAGCATTATTGATAAGATATTGGAAAACGGTGGAGAAAGAGCAACGTCGACGGTTATATAACAAATTAATCACTAATTGAAACCCTGTCAAAACTCCGTAGCAACGTCACATTGTGCCCTTGGAAACACTACGTTGCGGTCCAATGAACACAGAGTTTCAAACAATGAAACAACGTCTTGGTTAACGCAAGCTACAAGCTCAACTACAAATGGCAGTATTTACAATATCTAGATTTTCCTTATCAAAACTGTAATATATCTTCTTTTGCAAAAATGTAATCTTCATGGCTTTTTTGGCCTTTTGACCATCAGGGGAAAAAAACTGGGTCTAGTTACCAGAGATGATAACAGATTGGGAACCCAGTTGATTTGAATCTAGAGACCAGACCAAAATGCCCTGCAGAATTTTTGTAGACAGACTGTATTTTTGAAACAATGTTGGTGATAACTTTCATAAAACCAGAGAAGAACGAACCCAGGACTTTCAAACTCAGAAAATCGCATGGGCAAAACTTGTTGGGCAAGCAATTATCTTGCCTTTTAATTTAGAGGCTATTTTAAGACATTATTTTATGTAGTTGGAGTGGTAGAAATTAAAGAGCTTTGATGTAAGGATAGACAACAATTTAGCACTATAAAAACTTTAGAAGTGGTTAATAATGAAAAATTATTTATAACTTATGTAAAAATGGTGTGTGTAAGCTACAAATTCTACATTACTACAGTATTTACGGAGCAAGACTTTCAGAATCGCTGTCTGTGATGCCTTCTTGTCCTGGAGAAGTTGGGAGCTTGCATTTCTTTCTTGGTCACATGAACTTAGTTTCTTCCCACAAACTTTGCTGATAGACACATTCTTCTGCACCTTCTTTTTTCAAAGTCAACCACGCACCTCTGTAATCTTCACTCTCTGATATACAATGCAAATTTTGGCTGCCATTAAGTCACGCATCGTGCACCCAAATTCATCTGGGCATGCACATGCCCCCTGTTGAAAGTCTTGCAAACCTACTGTGTGTTTTCACTATATATTGTGCTCAAAGATCCATCACTTCCGATAACTCAAGTTTGGAAAATCCTCAAAATTGCAAACTTTACATGCAAAAAGGTCCATGAAGATAATATTTTTGCAAAAGAAGATAGATTACAATTTTGACCAGAAAAGTCTAAATATTAGAAATATGTATACTCCCCCAAGTCCATATAAGCAATTTTTTAAGCAAAGACCGAAATGTAAAAACTCAGAAAGCCAGAGTTTAGTTTGGCCTCCTAGAAACAGCACTTTTTGTAGTACTACCCACTAGTCCATCAAGGGTGGAAGTTACATATGCCCAAGCTGCTGTGGGCTAGCTCTAGGAGTTGGGGTACTAGATTGGGAGAAGTATTGTTAAGCAACATATAAAGTTTGTAAAATGCATGGTGGGAATCAAATTTCAGCTGTCATTTTCCACGGGTATCTTGTGAAAATTGCACAAGCTCACGTGGGAAAATAAGTCATTTCCAGGGAAGCCCCAAATAAAATGGCTGAAAAATTGCATGGCCACTTAAATTTTTTTACGAGAATTGTACAGCCACAGGAAATTGTTGTAAAAAATAAAAAAATCACGCAACGGATATATACAAACTTTCCAGTCTGGCATATGGGTGAAGATTTTCATAGTCAAAGAGAATTTAGTCAGTTTACAGCTATTAGTTAAATTTACCCATTAAAAATTTTAAAATTTGTGCCTCATGTGATTGATTTTTTGACACCTTTATAGTTCTTCAAATTATCGGGGGGAGGGTACGTGCTCCTGGGCCCCCTCTAACTCCCCCCTTGAATCAACCCATCCCTTCCGCCTTCGAATTTGTTGCGCTGCAGATTCAAATCAATTTCGAAAGTAAAACTTAGCAGTATATGAAAAGGCTTGAAAGCACAAGAAATCACCTAAAAATGAAACATTTTAGTCATACTAGAGAAAACTAAACAAATATTACCAAGACGCAGTCAATCTAGAAAGCGAGAAATCATGTTTAAAACTGTTTCTTATTCAAACAGAAACCAAAAGTCCAAAATGGCCGCGCGAAGGTCCAAAGATTTTCACAAATTGTTACATTTTCCTGACGATAAAACAAGGAAATTCGTGTGATTTATCTTACCTCTGTAACTCTAAGCAAAAACAGTAGTGTTTTTAGCGAGAAACGAGCTTCAAATTCGTCAAAATCTTCTACTTTTTGAACGACTTCTCGAAAGTAAGAACGTCACCTCGTCGCAAACTCGTGTTTGATGCAGTGGCCTCGTTTTCAAACAGTGAGAGAGGTCTGGGGACTAAAACGTTAAGGAGAAATTAGTGTTTGATCACTTACGCGAATACACTTACAAAACAATAATTCCGAAATTATTATAAAAGATGAAATTTATGCTATTCTATTTTATTTTAAAGGATATAACAAAATAAAATATTACAAAACTTATTTTTGGATTACGAACAACAGTCCTCCAATCGATGTTCTACAAAAATGACGTTAGCATTTTCTTGTTTCAATTGTTCGGTCGCAACTAAAAGAGATAACTCAAAAGGAGGCTCGCAGCTTTCACAAAAACATTTGTCGTCTCAAGATTCAGTAAGTCTCAAGGTTTTAGCAATTTTCTGGATAACCTAACCACAACAAAGACACTAACCCTAGTCAGAAATCTGGTTTTATACCGCTTAACTTTTGGCCTTTTGGGGAAAAACGTATATTTTGGCATGGAGTTGAAAAGCCTTCGGGAGCGTCTTTTTGAGTGATCCATTTTGGTGAAAATTGACAATTGTTCAATAATCATATCTTGGAAACGACTTCCGCTCTTGATGTTCATTTCCGCATGCAGTCAGAAACAATATAGAAAGTAATTCATAAAAATATGAAACATGGCCGCTTCTGTACAATGTTTGGACGAGATCTTGAAAGAATATCTTCTATTTCGTGGGTTTACAAGTACGTTGAAAGCATTTGATACGGAGCTGAAATCTGACAAAGATAAGAGCTTTAGAGTGAGTGTACATTACTGCAGTTACTGAAATAATACCAAGTGAAGTCATTAAAAATGAAAAGCTCTTGTCCGTTGTTCTATTTGAGCACAAACTTCATTTCTTAAAACTGTCACGTGGTATATAGATGAAATAGGCTATATAAGTTAGTAAAAATGGTAAAATATACACATTAAAATAAACTTTGTTTTTTTGAATTATGATCAAAGCTTAGCGTACAATGCATTTCCAGTGCTGTATTAAAGACATGATCTGAGTATGAGGTCTATATGGGAAAGTAGTTGCCTGAAAGTTTTCATATAAACCAATCGATGAAGGAGAGAGGTTTGTGCAATAAAACCAGGGACAAATACTTTCTCATACAGACTGAGCAAGTGAGGTTAATATGAAATTAATTATATGGTTATTGGTTCATTTTGTTGTGGACGATAATGTAATTAATGTAATTTACTGTAATTGTAATGCAATGCTAATGTATTGTAACTGTAATTGTAATTGTAATTGTAATTGTAATTGTAACTGTAACTGTAACTGTAACTGTAACTGTAACTGTAACTGTAACTGTAACTGTAACTGTAACTGTAACTGTAACTGTAACTGTAACTGTAACTGTAACTGTAACTGTAACTGTAACTGTAACTGTAACTGTAACTGTAACTGTAACTGTAACTGTAATGTAACTGTAACTGTAACTGTAACTGTAACTGTAACTGTAACTGTAACTGTAACTGTAACTGTAACTGTAACTGTAACTGTAACTGTAACTGTAACTGTAACTGTAATTGTAATTGTAATTGTAATGTAATGTAATGTAAAGTAAGGTAATGCAGAGTATGAATGTAATGGAGGTTGGTGTTTGCTTTTTCATGTCACTTCTTGTTTACACCAGTTTGGCTTTTAAATATTGTGTTTTTAGGCAGTTAGCATATATCATTTTGTATAGACTGGAAAATTAACCCTGCCATACAATAATAACAATTACATATCCCTAACAAAAAATGTCTATAGGTGACCTTAGAGTCTAGGCCAACCTATAGGATTCTATCAGTTTCTATTGGCAATTGGAACATTTCATATAGATGACCTATAAGAATGCAAGCCCATAGGCAACCCACCTATAGACCTCTATAGGCACCAAGTGCTTCTATAGGCATTTGGAACATTTTCTATAGGTTGCCTATAAGTGCCTATAGACTTTTTTCATAAGCCGGGTATTATTTTTTGTTACTAGTTTTAGTTACAGGTACATTGTGAAACTACTCACTGATAAAAGTTACAATGGACAAAAAGTAACTACCGGTATATAGAAATCAACAATTGCCTTTGTTATAATATATCAAGTGTCAAAGTCCATTTGTCTAGCTTTCTGATTGGGTTAGCAGTCTTTGCAAAGCGGTTCAAAAATAGTCAAGGGCGACAATGAGTGGTCAAGCCCTAACAAAAAAAGTCTATAGGCCAACAACCTATAGGACTCTATGGGCAATTGGAACATATTTTTCTATAGGCAACCTATAGGAATACAAGCTATATAGTATTAGGCAACCTACCTATAGATCTCTATACCAGGCACCAAGAGGTTCTATAGGCAATTGGAATGTTCTCTTAATACTATATAAGTTGCCTATAGGCACCTATAGACTTTTAGAGGGGCCATAAATCACACTGTTTTTCCAAGGTGCCAGTAAATAAGTATTTATTTTCCAATTTACAGGTGAACAAGATAGTGGAACAACTAATAAGTTTTGTAGGCCTTTACGACCTGCAAGGGATTCGTGATTATTGGAACTACTTAAAAAAGAGATTCTTTTCACGTCTGGATAGTGCTCATCACATAAATGCTCAGAAGTTAGAGAAATGTTTATATCGATTTTATTTGGTCAATGCTGTTCAAACAGCCAGACCTGATAGAGTGATGGATTTTTTTGAAAAAATGGCTCCCGAGTTGCAGAATCAAATTGACTGGAAAGAATGGTTTGGTAATAATACATAGCATAATTTCAGTGCTGTGACTAACTTCATTACAACTAGTAACTAGTTACAGTAACTAGTTACAGTAACTAGTTACAGTAACTAGTTACATTTTTAAGTAACTGTTACTGAAACTAGTTACTTTTTCTGAAGAAGTAACTGTAACTATAACTAGTTACTTTTTGAAGAAGTAACTATAACTACCAATTATAACTAGTTACAATATTTGGTTTAAAAATGTGACTAGTATAGTTACTGATATTCAGTTGAGGATATCATTCTTTCTTGATAAAAATGGTTTTGATATAATAATAAAGGTACATTATGTACACATTTGACTATTTCTGCCTGGTGACAACTATATTTAGGCATTTAGCTGTAAAAACATAATTATGGTACTGGCATCTGAAAACCAGTAATTTCTTTGTTGATTCTAGTAACACGGACAAAGGAATGTAACTTTGTAACTAGTTACAAAATTTTTGAAGTAACTTTGTAACTGTAACTAGTTACTTTCTTTTCATTGTAACTTTTATCGGTAACTAGTTACTTTTCTAAAGATGTAACTGTAACTAGTTACAAAAATTATGTAACTTTTACAGCACTGCATAATTTCCAATTTTTACAAAATGTGTTCAATTTAATCTCAATTAATGGCTCATGTCAGTGATGGATTACTCTGGCTAATGCCAGACGATTTTGAGGTTTCACCCTTAGGCAGAGTAAAGTGATATGAAGTCATTAGATTAAAATAATATGAGGCTCTCTAAAATAATAGAGGCTCTCTTTCACTGGCTCAGGCAGGAATGCAACACTGTTGACGTTTCTTCTTTTAGAAAAAGATGTGTGCCTGAGTGCCTCTCATTTTAATATTTTTTTTGTTTATATAGTATTGCCATTTCTCAAGAACCCAGAGCAGAATCCCAATCTGGAAATGTATTTCTCACAACTGTGGCAGGAAACATTTCCATTGTCTTTGCACAATTTTTTGAATGCCATTTTTCAAAGTATGCGTATCCTATAAAATAGTTAAGCAGCAGCAACAATAACATAAACAACAACAACAACAACAACAGAAAGAACATCATAAACAACAACAATAACAGCAGCAACAACAACAGCAACAGTAACAGCAACAACAACAACAGCAGCAGCAGCAACAACAACAACAGCAGTATCATATCAGCAGCAGCAACAGCAACAACAACATCATTAACAACAGCAACAACAGCAGCATCAGCAACAACAACAGAAGCAGCAGCAACAACAACTGCAGCAACAGCAGTAACAACAACAACAACATCATCAGCAACAACAGCAGTATGAGCAACAAGAACAGCAGTAGTAACAACTGCAGCAACAACAACAACAACATCATTAACAGCAGCATCAGCAACAGCAATATGAGCAACAACAGCAGCAGTGACAACAGCACCAGCAGTGACAACAACAACAACAACAACAACAACAACAACAAACCAAACAATTTAATTTCAATGATTTAAACATACCCTTGAGCTTTTGCTTGCCTTAACATTCATTAAAGCTTTACCGCGTCTGCTAAAATTTAATGCTGAAAGAATAATTTGTGAAGATCTAAGACAAGAGAATAACCACCTTCAGCAAAAAAATACAAAATTACAGCAAGAAATATCTATCCTCCAAGGTGACAAGGAGAAAAAGCCAGGCTCAAAGGATTCTGGATTCCAGTCAAGGTATTAATACAGTCGCTTGCACCTAAGTGGAAACATCGCCCGTCAAAAATGTTCTATTTCAACGTCAAACGTAAATTATGTTTCCCTTCGATACGTACGTGTTTGTGCTCTTAGCCAATCACGTCTTGCCAATCCCAGGGTGTCATTTCAAAACGATTAACTTTTGAACATGTTTTGACGAGCGATGTTTGATGTTTCCACTTAAGCCCTAATCAAACGAGAACGCAAGTCATCGCAAGTTGGCAGTCACGCTATCTCAGCCAGCCGCTCTGAATAATTTCCCGAAAATATTATGTACCGTGACAAAGTTAAAACTTGTTTAAAACACTCATGAAACCTTTATTTTGTTAGTTGGGTGTTCGAACGACCGTCGACCGCCACAGAAATTTGTGACTGCCAACTTGCGATGACTTGCGTTCTCGTTCAGTCAGAGCTTTAGGCCGAAACGACAGTATTGCACGTGCCACGAGTGGTACTGTGAAATCCTTTCTCAGTTACCTTATAATGTTATTACCAGTTTCTTTGCAATTTTTGATTCTCCATTTGCAGAGTGGAGAAGGCGAAGGTTGTGAAAACAAAAGAAAAGGAAGCTAATTTTATTCAGAGAAGGTTTTGGACTAAAAACCAAAAAGAACCCAAAGTGTTGTCATTGCCAGATCAGGAGACACCACAACAGTTGACGAAACCAATGGAGCCAACTGAGAAACAACCATTTGAGGAGACGAACAGTGTTCTTCACGACAACAAAGATTTTGATGTAAAGAGTTAACTGTAATTTAATAATAGTGTTGTAATATTTTGGCAGTGCACCAATCTTTCGATTTAGAGTTTGAAAAAAGCTGCATCAACTACACGCGTAAAAACGCACAACTTGTTCACGGTTGTCAACAGGCGTGAACAATGTTGTGCTGCTCGCCGTGAACAATGTTGTACTGCTCGCCGTGAACAAGTTGTCAACAAGTTGTTCACTTAGGTTCGAACAACTTGTTCACGGATAAATCAACAGTCATAAACAAGTTGTTCCAACAGCACATTTTTATAGCCAACAACGTTGTTTGCACATGATACATGTTGTGACAGCATGACGAAATAACAACGATGAACAGCAATGTTACAACAATGGTGAACATGGTTGATGTATCAACACGTCCTTCGGTTGTTACAACATGCGTGAACAACGGTTGTTTCATCAAGCTGTAACAACTTGTTGAAACAATGATGAACAATGTTGTTCATTTATCATTGTTGTTCACATATGTCAACAAGTTGTTACAGCATTGTTCAGGCAACAATGCTGTAACAACTTGCGAGATTTTTACGCGTGTATATGGAAGGTTCAAAGTGAAAACACGTTATAGTCAGTTTCAGCTTGCTTTTGAAATCCGATACGTATAATTGAAATGAACATTCCGAACTTACGTTGCAATGTTCAGAACTACGTTGCGAGGTAGATACAAATTTAAGTCGGCAATTTGTTTCTGCTTAACCAAGTATCTATTATTATATTCTATACAACAAATAATCTTCTTCTCCGTGATTTTACCAAAGGAATTCAATTCAAAGCTTATTAAATTCGAACTTCACAACGAACTTTCGTACCAAGTTCCCAACCTTCCAACGAATGTTGACAAACGAATTTCAAAAGCAAGCTGAAACTGACTATAACACCGCGTAAAATTGTTTAGAGAAAACTGTTTCGAGTTAAAAAGTTATTATTGAGGAGGAAGGTGTAGTTTTGCAGACAAATGCGCAACAATGACAGTGGCAGCAGTTACAGTCAGACACTTAAGGTCTGTCTCTCCGCTGCTGTCGAAATTAGTTATACTGTTATAGCACTTAGCATTCATTACTCGGTAACACACTAGTACCACTCTGTGTGGTGGTGTTGTGTGTGGTAATGTTGTGTGGTGGTGTTTAGTGTGGTGGTGGTGTGGTTGTGTTGTGTAGTGGTAGTGTGGTGTTTAGTGTGGTGTTGTGTGGTGGTTTTTTTGTGTAGTGGTAGTGTGTGGTGTTTAGTGTGGTGGTGTTGTGTGGTGTAGTGGTAGTGTGTGGTGTTTAGTGTGGTGGTGGTGTGGTTGTGTTGTGTTGTGTAGTGTAGTGTAGTGTAGTGTAGTGTAGTGTAGTGTAGTGTAGTGTAGTGTAGTGTAGTGTAGTGTGTGGTGGTCGTGTGGTTGTGTAGTGTGGTGGTGTGGTATGGCGTGGTGGTATTGTTTCGTCTCGTATGGTCTTGTTTCATTCATGTGGGTATATTATAAAACTATATCTTGCCCCGTCCCGTCTTGTTTGCACATATTTAACGATCTCCGTAATTCAATGTTGTTGTTTTTTTCACGCTTGTCTTTTTCTTCCTTCCTAGCAAATACCGCAAGTACAAGCCTCAAATCCTGAACCAGTTAAACCAGCTGAGAATACAGAAAAGATCAGGGAAGAGGACGAGTTCGAGAACGAACTCTTAAACATCAGCGATAACTTTCACGCACCCAATGAAAGTTTAACAATAACAAAAAATCACTATGACAATTTTGATGATCCGGATAAAAAAGTCCAAAGAAGTTACTCACTCTCAGCGAAAGAACCTCCTCGTACGACCACCCCACGAAGAAATACAAGTAGCAGCAGTTACAGTTACAGTAAGTCAAGGGTTATTATTTCATGATATATATTAGACTGTTACAGTCGGTTTCAGGTTACTTTTGATGGAAATATTCAGAAGTTCGTTTGGAGGTTCAGAAGTTCGTATTGAACTATATTTGATTGGCTACTAGCAACTAGCAGCCAATCAAATCCCTAGTTCAATATGAACTTCTGAACCGCCGAACGAACTTCTGAACATTTCCGTCAAAAATAACCTGAAACCGACTGCAAAACATCCCTGGTTTTAGTTGTAGAGTTACGTCCCGTTATTATTAGTTTTAGGATTTTCTTTTGCTGGTAAGTGTTTTTCGTATAGGATATATATTTAACTTGTGGTTGAATTCTGAATATTTTAGGAGAAATGGTTAGCATGGCAAAATATTCTGGAAATTTACCAAGAAAAGGTACGCCAAGTCAACAATAGAAATTTATTGACGGACGGGTCGAGGGACAGACGGACGGACGGACGGACGGACGGACGGACGGACGGACGGACGGACGGACAGACAGACAGACCGACCGACCGACCGACCTGGCGATGATGACAGGCAAGGCTTTCCTCAAGTGAAATACTCTTCACTTTCTGTTTGTAGATGGAGACACAAAACCTTTTCTGATTCTCAGTGAAGTACGTCCATCAATATATTTTGTCATCTTAGGGGGCTTTCCATTTACACGGTTAGACCGATCAGAACGGTTAAATGGAACACGATTCGTTTGAGACTTAGAACGGTCAGACTGGAAAATTTGGTCCTAATCAAAAGCAATTCCATTCTGGCCGGACTGACCGGTCTAACCTTGTCAATTGGAAAGCGCCCCTAGTCTTTGTCATATTTTCATTATTCTTTTTTCACTCATGCATAAGCAACTGCTTATTCCTGAACTCAAAGAACAGTGGAGTTCTTAGCTTCACTTGACGAAGATTTAATCGTGTATAAAGTTGAGTTATAAACATGACAACATTTGCTTTGAAAATTTGGCGCTCGTTTCAAATTGAAACAATACCGTTTGGCCTTAGTAACGTTACAGTTTCCGCTTAGCAACATGTTAGTTTCCCGTGTGAAACGTGTGTCGTCAAATTACGCGTGTCCACGCTCAAACCAGAACCGTAGTAAATCCTTTATCACATTCGTACGCATAAATCAAGTTAATTGCCCCAAGCTAATATATATTAGCCCAGGGCATTAACTTGATTTATGCGTCGTTGGGAGTAATTATTATAAATAAACAACCGCGGTGCATCAAAGAAAACCGAGGTGATCATGAACTATTTAAAGACTATACTGTTCCCTTATTGGCTATATTTGTTTTGGAACTGGTTTAAAACAGCAATCAATAGCATTGGGACAATATAGGGGGGAAATGTTCATGTAATTCGCCTCTCGTGCATTCCGTAGTCTTGCCAATGTTTCTGCAGTGACCAGTTCTTCTTCAATTTTGTTTCCTGTTACTAATCTTAACCATGATGTTCCTCTTTCTTCCAGGAAATCTTCGGTGAACATCGCTCACCAATCGTCCAATGTGACTTCTCGCCCAGTGGTAATCTTGTGGCTAGTGTTGACTCAGATGGAATAGTAAAGTATGTTGAAGATATTTCACCATTTTTCAAATTTACGAAACATTTAAATCCCGTATATTAAAAGGGTGAAGGTAGATTTAACAAAGTGACAAGGTGGTAAACTGTCGTGATTTTTGGCAGCGAAATACTGACGTTTCGGGTAGAGCCCTTCAACAGTGTATTTTAGTGTATTTCAACAGTGTATTTTACTCTGACGAAGGGCTCCGCTCCTCGAAACGTTAGTGTTTCGTTATCAAAACTAATCTTGGCAGTTTACCACCTTTTCATTTTGCTCTATCCTAAACACAGTGCTGTGAGTAACTTCGTTACAAGTAACTAGTTACATTTTGAAGTAACTGTAACTGAAACTAGTTACTTTTTCTGAAGAATTCACTGTAACTAGTTACTTTTTGAAGAAGTAACTATAACTAGTTACTTTTTTAAAGAACTGTAACTAGTTACAATATTTGGTTCAAAAATGTGACTAGTATAGTTACTGATATTCAGTTGAGGATGTCATTCTTTCTTGATAAAAATGGTTTTGATATAATAATAAAGGTACATTATGTACACATTTGACTATTTCTGCTTAGTGACAACTATATTTATGCATTTAGCTGTAAAACATAATTATGGTACTGGTATCTAAAAACTAGTAATTTCTTTGTTGATTCTAGTAACACGGACAATGGAATGTAACTTTGTAACTAGTTACAAAATTTTTGAAGTAACTTTGTAACTGTAACTAGTTACTTTCTTTTCATTGTAACTTTTATCGGTAACTAGTTACTTTTCTAACGATGTAACTGTAACTAGTAACTTTTACAGCACTGCCTAAACACTACCTTGGTAGCCCTTTACGTTTTGCACTCTTGGAAAAGCGTATTGCTGTTTTATTAACATATTTATATTGAGAAGACTGCTCTTGATGTTAGTGACTGACGTTTTGACGGCCTCAGCGGCGGTCATCTTCAGCAACAGTCTTTCTCAAGACTACATTAACCTAGACGATGCATTTTCACAAACATTATACTAATCCTATACTGTATCTTTTCCTAGAGTATGGAAACACAGACCACTTCTTTCGACCATTGCAATGGTTATGTCGAAATCATCACTGCTTTGTATTGAATGGGCGAGCAAAAGTGATAAAGTGGTAAGGCTATCATGTGCAAGGTTTGTCACGTAACCATAATTGAACCAATGACAGTCTGAGTTACATCCAGTGAAAACCCAGCTATATACAACAAAGCTTATTGGATCCACGACATTTGCATGCATGTACATTGTTCTGTATTGTTTGTTTTTTTCCGCAGCTTTTACTGGGAAACAGTAACGGGAAAATTCGTCTTTACGACACGGAAACGAAAACGACGCGATGTGATGTTTCGACGGACTCACAATTTACGAGGTATGAATTAGGAAAATCTACTACTCATTTGCCAGTTTGAATTAAAGAAAACGTTTATTCAAAGATTTGAAGCTTGGCGTAGTAGTTACTTTTTAATATTAATTCGAGCGGTAGAATGATGTAATGCAACGCAACGCAATGCAATGTAACGCAACGCAATGCAATGTAACGCAATGCAATGCAACGCAATGCAATGCAATGTAATGCAATGTAATGCCATTGCAATGTCATGTAATGTAATACAATGCAATGTAATGCAATGCAATGTAATGCAATGTAATGCCATTGCAATGTCATGTAATGTAATACAATGCAATGTAATGCAACGCAATGCAATGTAATGCAATGCAATGTAATGCAACGCAATGCAATGTAACGCAATGCAATGCAATGTAATGCCATTGCAATGTCATGTAATGTAATACAATGCAATGTAACGCAATGCAACGCAACGCAATGCAATGTAACGCAACGCAATGCAATGTAATGCAATGTAATGCCATTGCAATGTCATGTAATGTAATACAATGCAATGCAATGCGATGTCATGTCATGCAACGCAACGCGACGCAATGCAATGCAGTGCAGTGCAGTGCAGTGCGGTGCAATGCAATGCGGTGTGGTGTGGTGTGGTGTGGTGTGGTGTGGTGTGGTGTGGTGTAGTGTAATGTAATGTAAACGGTCTGTTAACCAAACTGAAGTTCTCCCAACATCCAACTTCAATCCATGTTTTCTGTCTCACTAGAGTCGTGTCGTTAGCTTCTAGTCCCGCTGGAACGTCGTTTGTCTGCTCTGCCACAACGGACAACAAACCGTCAGTATTTAAGCACGCTCTTTCCACGGAGCAAGAAAAGAACATAGAGGCCACGCAGTTAGGATCATTGCTGCTTTGGGATTTAAAAAGTATGAAGTTAGAGGTAAGGGTGAAGTAGTACTTTTTTTTTTACCTCTGGCGCGATTCCAGATAGAGCTGATGAGGAGCTCCACTCGAAATGTCAGTATTTCGTTATCAAAACTAATTTTGACAGTTTACCACCTTTTTACTTTGCTCTATCTTAAACACTGCCTACGCAGCACTTACATTGTTTACAATTGGCAGAATAACATTATATACTTTGGTCTTTATTTAGCGTCATTTACCGTTGGGACTTTCTGCAACTCGGATCAATTGTATCGCGTATAACCACAACGGCACACTGCTGGTCACGGGAGGAGCTGATGGAATGATAAGGTTATACGGTGAGTTGAGAGGGTATACGTGTCTTGGTGTGTGGAGAGGTGTGTATATACGAGGAAGGTATATGTTTTATACTGAGAATATCTGGTATTTATACACTCAATTGGAGGTATGTCTTCGAGAAAGGTATATGTTGTATAGAGGCCTGTTATACTACTCATACAGAGGTCTATGTTGTAGAGGCGTTTCATACTACTCATACAGAGGTATATGTTGTATAGAGGCGTGTCATACTACTCATACAGAGGTATATGTTGTATAGAGGCGTGTCATACTACACATACAGAGGTATATGTTGTATAGAGGCGCGTCATACTACACAGAGATATATGTTGTATAGAGGTGCGTCATACTACTCATACAGAGGTATATGTTGTATAGAGGTGCGTCATACTACTCATACAGAGGTATATGTTGTATAGAGGTGCGTCATACTACTCATACAGAGGTATGTGTTGTATAGAGGCGTGTCATACTACTCATACACAGAGATATGTTGTATAGAGGTGCGTCATACTACTCATACAGAGGTATATGTTGTATAGAGGCGTGTCATACTACTCATACACAGAGATATGTTGTATAGAGGTGCGTCATACTACTCATACAGAGGTATGTGTTGTATAGAGGCGCGTCATACTACTCATACACAGAGATATGTTGTATAGAGGTGCGTCATACTACTCATACAGAGGTATATGTTGTATAGAGGCGTGTCATACTACTCATACAGAGGTATATGTTGAATAGAGGCGCGTCATACTACACAGAGATATATGTTGTATAGAGGTGCGTCATACTACTCATACAGAGGTATGTGTTGTATAGAGACGTATACTACTCATACAGAGGTATATGTTGTATAGAGGCGTGTCATACTACTCATACAGAGGTATGTGTTGTATAGAGGCGTGTCATACTACACATACAGAGGTATATGTTGTATAGAGGCGCGTCATACTACTCATACAGAGATATATGTTGTATAGAGGCGCGTCATACTACTCATACAGAGGTATATGTTGTATAGAGACGTGTCATACTACTCATACAGAGGTATTTTTAGAATGTATGTCTTGAACAGAAGCAGGTCTTCAAGACTAGTGTCCATCTTTGGTGTATTTAATTAAACTGTGTAATTTCTTTAAGATACGCGATCATACGACTGCTTGATGTCTTGGATAGCGCACTCTGGTCAAGTCAACTCTGTGCAGTTCAGTGTGGATGAAACATCTGTCTTTAGCATGGGACGAGATAACCAGGTTGGTATAACAAGTCAGGGTTTTCAGTTTTGCGCGAATCAAAATTGTGAATAATTATTGTCGTTTGTGTTGCCTTCTAGTTTTTGCAGTGGAGTTTAAGAAAGATGGGTCTAAAAACAGCAACTTTGGCGACACACGAAGGAATGAGTGGTCCACGTGACAATGTATTGTCAGGTCGAACGAAGCATGGTGTTTTTAGCAGATTGTTTACGTTTGACTGCACGGGAGATCATCTTCTGACATCTTCACCCAAATCAGGAGTTATTTACAAGGTTAGTTATGTAGTGATATGCCGTGTCTGTCTGTTATCTTTTTTGCTATGGTGGATTGAGATATGGAAACTCGGCAAATTTTCTGTGATTTTTTGTTGTTGGGACGTTTCTAAACGTGCACAAATCTTTCGTTTTTCAACGATGTGTGTGTTTAACTATGTTATTAGTGGCTGTGGAGCCACTGGAACTCAAATGGTAGCCCGAAGTTGTCGTCGATATTTATACCTGGATGGGAACTAGTCAAACCATACGTTATCACAAGTACTTGTTGAGCTACAAAGTCGCATTGTGTCAGTAGTTTATTTTCAGTAAATGTTTTTCTATGTTAGTAGTCGGTTTTCAGCTTGAGTTGGTAAAGTTTTTTCGTTTGTTTTTGCTGTACAAACTGTCGTAAAAGTTAAACTCAGAGAGAGAAAAACCTGACAATAAACTGACACAATGCGACTTGTAGCCCAACAAGTACTTGTGACACACGTTGGGTTCGACTAGTTCCAAGGCGTATAAATATCGAAAAACAACTTCGGTTCCAGTTGAGTTCCAGTGGCTATTAGTGGCTATTAGTGGTATTCGGAAGGTTGTGGGTTCGAGTCCCGTCTGGAGCTCAGAGTTTTTCTCTAAGCCACTTACGACAGCTTGTACAGCAAATTAGGGGAGCACGGATGGCGTGTGCTGTTAGGGCGCTGCCTCTCACCAATAGTTATTAAGCCCAGTTGGGAATAGCCCCGTTTTCGGGGTGGGGACTCATGTGAGTAGAGTTCGAGGGTTTTTCGCCGGGTTTTCCGGTTTTCCTCCCTCCGTAAAATCAACACCTATAGGTCTTAGCTGTAAATGGAGGACCCCACCAGCTCTGCTGAAAAACTTATCCTCCTTAAATGAAGAATAATAAAAATAAATAGCGAGAGGACTAGCGGAAAATGTTCATCTTTATCTATCATGAATCCTGCTGGAGCTCGGATTCTTTAATCTTTATGAACGAGGGCACTTAAACAAACTTCTTCTTGAGAGCAGACAGCAAACGAGTAGGTTTCTTTATTTTATATTACGTTAAAAGGTTGTTACATACGAGGCTTTATAAAGTAGTGTTCGGCGTAGGAAGTGATTGTGTTGAAACACATTTATACAAATCGAAATATGCTATTTTAACGTTTCGGCAGTAGACCAACCTTGCTATATGATGTTATAAAGAATTGTGCAGACCGACGGGAGTGTCATCTGCCTTGGTTTTCCGCAAAATGGCCGTTTGGTGCCTGTATAATTTGGGGCCAGATTTGAGGCCAAGCAAAACATTTTATTCCAGGCCTCTCACAATTTCGATCTGTCGCTCGAGGTTAAAAAAAAGGCCTGGGAACCAGGCTGCAGTTGGCTGAATGATGAGAGCGTCCGGCTGGCATTCGGAAGGTTGTGGGTTCGAGTCCCGTCTGGAGCTCAGAGTTAACTAACGACAGCTTGTACAGCAAAAACATACAACGAAAAAATGTGTTTAACCCTTTCATGTATGGCTTTCCGAGACGTCTCTCCTTGACGAGTTAAAGGGTATTGGCAATAAAAATTAAGTTTATCTCATTTGAAAGAACTCGTCAACTGGTATAAGAAGACCTTTTACAATTTTTCCGTATCTGTTTTGGTTTTCGAAATATTTCGACCAAACTCAGCGTGCTGTCCGCCATCTTGGAATTATTTTCGATATGCAAAATTATGCATGTGACGACATAAGCAGGGGTAAAGTGAAATTTTTATCTTGCCAACCTTATGACATTATGGGCTAGAAACTCGATTTTTTGTTGCGCTATTTCCATTTTAAATAGACCCACAACATTTAAAAAGCCTTCCGTGGAAATTTGGGCACCCACGGAGTAGTTGCATCAGGTTTACCCTGCTTGTGACGTCACCAATTTCCTAGTTAATTAGACGTAATATTACAACAAGATGGCGGACAGCACGCTGTCTTTGGTCGAAATATTTCAAAACACAAGAAAGATACAGAAAAATTACAAAAGGTCTTCTTATACCATTTGACGAGTTCTTTAAAATGAGACAAACTTAATTTTTATTGCCAATACCCTTTAAACAGAGCAAAAAGATAAAGTTGTTCCACAACTATATATTCTCACAGTTTTTTTTTCGTTTTAGTACAACAAAAGCGACAATTCGCTACAACATGTGTTTTCAATTGGTGAACACAAATCCCACGTGACCAGCGTGGACTGGAGTACCGTCGTCAATTGTATAACCTGTTTAACCGGTTCTTTAAATGGTCCTATTCGCTTGACAACCCTTCTTAAACAATGAAATCTAGTTCACAATCACCCCCTTTATTTTAAATTAACTTGTACATAAAAAATTGTAAAAATAACTAGTTATATAGGGAATGGAATGGTTTTCTACTCAGAACAACACTCGACTAAACTGTTTTAGGGATTTTGGGCGAAGGAAAATTCCAAGTGTTAGAATATGTACATTTTTTAAAGTACCTATGAAACGAAAATTAAGTTGGTCAGATTTGAAAGAACACTTAAAATGACAAAGTAACATCTTTTGCAGTTTTTCGTTTCCTTGCTTCGTTCTTGAGATATTTCAGTTTAGGTGAGGTAATACGGGCAACATATTTCTTCAACTTGCAACGCAACTTTGTTGCACGTATTTACCACCCACCTTAAACGCGCAACAATGATTTTGTTGCAAGTTGAAAAAAATTGTTGAAAAAAGTAGACTCCAGTTCTACTTGCTGCAACATGCTGATTCAACTTGCAACAAGATCATTGTTGCGCGACAATGTTTAAGGTGGGTGGTAATACGTGCAACAACGCCGCTATTCAACTTGCAACGCAACAAAGTTGCAGCAATTTGTTGCTCGTATTACTTCACCTTTAACTTTCGTTTCTTGTGCACTTTAAAGGGCAATAGCACTAAAAATTAAGTTTGTCTAATTTGAAAGAACTCATAAAATTGTAATAGAAGATCCTTTACAACTTTTTTGTATCTCTCTTCGTTTTCAAGATATTTCAATTTGTTTGATATGTAAATGAGATGGTCTCCGACTTCAGGTGTGGGGTAAAATATTTTCACATGTAGCAAAACCAGTTATATCTCTAAGTTTGTTCAGCGAAATCATTTGAAACTGCGAACATAAAAACTCCTTGCGACGCTGAACATTTCATGTTAGATATGTAAGTGATTTTGCTCTGAATGAAAATATTTTACCCCACTCCTGACGTCAGAGACCATCTCATTTACATATCAAACAAATTGAAATATCTTGAAAACGCAGAAAGATACGAAAAAGTTGTAAAGGATCTTCTATTACAATTTTACGAGTTCTTTCAAATTAGACAAACTTAATTTTTAATGCCAATCCCCTTTAAGAACAATGCCAAATATTACGATATATACTAAAATCCACCCGCATTTGCACATATATACAGAATCCGTGACTAAGTTATTGCCAACGGCCTCCGTTTATATAGGCCAGTGGTCAGAAGACGCTGAATTAGTATCGCAGGGTCGTGGGTTTGATTCCTAGCCAGAAGGCCCTGATATGTCGCGCTTTCGCAACTTGTCCCAGTTTGATCTTAAACTGTATATATTCTCACACTCGAGATTTTCCTTCACCAAAAATGCTTTAAACCACCTTGTTTTTCTCACAAGGGAAACAACAGTAATTCAAATGGAATAATTGTACGAAGAAATGTTGAATCGAAAGTAATATATTTTTTGAATTACATCCACAAAACTCCTAGATATTCCTACTTTGACGTATGTACTGCTGTATTTACGTCTTGTTACTCCAAAAACAGGACAGAAACTGAACTATAGTGAAAACTGTTGTCAAATTTTGCCCATACGATTTTGAAACACGAGAGAACCTTTATTTTTTTATTTTAAACGAAAACTGTGTTGTGAAATTGCTTTTAGAATTTCTTCTCTCTCAAAACATTCCACACCAGAGATTTTTTATTAAAAATTCATAACACTTCGAGATTTTGTTAAATTGATGTATGGAGTAAAATAATACTATAGATTTTATGTATATTTTAACAAGCAGTAGATGTCGTCACGTTGCTATGACAAAATTGAGAAGAATTCAAATTGGTCGAAAACATGTCAAAAACTATTTGAAAATTATTGTAGACTCAACTAATTCTGAAAAAGAGCTGGTTTCAAGAGCATTTGCAACTGATAACAACTGTAAAGCCTCTTTTGGCCAACATGTGATTAGAAAAAAGTCCTACAAATTATCTTTTGCGTTGACTGGTAAAAGTACCCTGTCAGAGCCCCCTTCCGACCTACGAGGCTTCGGGGGAAACTGTGGACTCGCACAAAGGGTCTCTGACTCGCAGGGTATGGTAAAAGTTGAGTATTTAAATGTTATATTTCGTGTATTTCAAATCATGGAGACTCTTGTTACTGTATTATAGGTAGACTACAAAGTAAAGATGACAAAAATACAAGTCTACATTATTCTTCTAAAAATTCTACCATAACTTTACAAAGACTTGACGAATGAAATTACAAATTCCTATTTCGGCAGATTGTTGTAAAATATAAAAAAGAACGTGTACCAATTTCATACGATTATTAAAATTAATATCAAATCTAAGAACTTTTAGTTCAAATAGAATAACAAGTAAATAGAAAATGTCCTAAATGAATGAATGGATGCTAACATTTGAAAATTACTTCTACCTATATGCAATAAATAATAATAAAATTGGTTCTTTTATAATTGAATCGATGTAAGATGTCTTAATTCCGTATAATTATCGTCCGACAAAACTTAAGCTTCAGCTATATATAATTTATAATATATATATATATATATATATATATATAATCGATAAACTTGTTTTAGTTTCGTTGTCTTGAATTGTTTTTCGTTGACGTTTTGCGTTTCATGGTGGTGAAATTTAAAAAAATAGTTGTTTCAGAATCTGATTCCGAAATTCTGATTCCTTTCGTTAAGCTTACTTCGAAATTGCCAAAAAGTATGACTTTAGCCATCCGTCTTCGTTATCTGTTACCATGTCCAATTACGTACGTTGTATCACGCGTGACTCGCGAGGGTCACGCGTGTGTCTCGTAAGGGTCTCGCGAGGATAGCGCGTGTGTAACGCATGTATCACGGTGGTGCCGCGCGAGACCAACAGCAGCTCGAGACCGAATATGTTCTTAACATATCTCTAAGGTTTTGTAGAACATCGTTGGGTTCCAGCTCGGCCAAGAAGTTTTTTGCCTCCCTTTCGATATTCCTTCTCGTAAACAACACACAAATGATGTCGTATTGTGTTGTATTGTCACTGGGAGTCACCTGATACTCGTGGTTAACAGCGTGAAAAGATTCTTCGAGGTCCGATGACTCAAATTTGTACAAGATTTTCTCAGAATTAAAAAAACACGACAATTGTCCGCCATCTTCGAGGATGATGACACTGCTGGAATGACTAGAATTTGGAGAGGAAATGATTTCTGGAAAGATAAGTTGGAAGGAGTGTTAAGTGGGTGTACCTCACAGTGGAAGAAAGGTGCACTGACCTATATAACTGGACTGTAGGTCCTCTATATCAATAACTGAAAAAGAGTGCTCATTGTGCTATATATAACTGGACTATGCGTCTGCAGGAGACTACCTATATCAATGACTGAGAATGATCACTGACCCATATATAGCTGGACTGTGGGCCCTCTATATCAATGACTGAAAGAGAGCGATATATATATATAACAGGACTGCAGGTCCTTGACCCGTCCTAAAAATATCAATGACTGAGAGAGAGAGAGAGAGTTATCACCGACCTATATATAATTGGACTGTGGGTCCAAAAGAGAGCGTTCACTGACGTATATACAACCGGACTGCTGAACAATAGAGATGCAGCCCCCCCCCCCGCCGTAGGTAGGTGGTGTACCACGAACTGGAAAGCAAAGTATGTACTAGAAGGACGGAGCTGTACTACTTACCAGAAGATGATTTAAATATCGCAATGTCATTGACAAATGCTTTTGGTGTCAACTCTTTGACTAAAATGTCTTCGGATGGTTTAGCAGCAACTTTGCCAAAGAAACGAGTAATGCCATTTTCAAGTAGGTATTGACCTGTAAAAGGAAAAAAGACACCAATTTGATATTAAAAGTGAAGGGAAGAGAAGGAGGATGAGGAGAGAAGGGAAGGGAGGGGAAGGGAGGAGAGGGAAGGGAAGGGAAGGGAAGCGAAGAGAAGAGACAACACAAGGTTCTGACCTAGTGCAACGGCACTTTCTTCATCACCACCATTTGGTACAGCACAGATCCCGAGTTTCAAGTTTCCTTCGTTTCTGATGTGATCAGCAACGCACTCAACAAACCGACGTCCACTAAAATGCGCATGCTCAGAGTGAAGTTCGATCCGAATCCTTCCGATAAGTACATCGGAAGGAGCTCGTTGATACCTGCGTCGTGTGTTGTCGTTGTCGGCCATGCTTACGGCGATTGAATTCTTAAACAGAATAAATAAGGAGGATGGTTATCAGGGCTCAAGTTTCAATTAGTTCTTAGGAACATGACTTCTTCGGCACATAACTGAAAATCTCAGGCGCATGGACAAACACAAACATTTCAGGCGCACAGAAAAACACTTTAGGTGCACAACTTCTAACCTTTTGATGATCGCAACGAAAACACGTCAAAGTTTCTTACCCGCATTTGTAGGGCTCTGTACATATCAATAAGGCTGCTTGTAGGCTGTGTATAGAAATGCAACGATTTTAACACAGGCTCCTTTAAAGAAGAAGACAGAAAAAGAAACAGTTTTTTGAAATAAATATGCAGTGTGATATGACCTCGATGTGATAGCGGCATGTATAGATATTTTGTAAAGTTAGAATATATACATTTTTGACTAAACACAGGCTATTTTCTTCCTTCCTTCTCTCCTTCATCTTTTCCTTCCTTCCTCTCTTCCTTCCTTCCTTCCTTCTTTGTTTGTTTGTTTGTTTGTTTGTTTGTTTGTTTGTTTGTTTGTTTGTTTGTTTGTTTGTTTGTTTGTTTGTTTCTTCCCTCCCTCCCTCCCTCCCTCCCTCCCTCCCTCTTTCCCTTCCTCCCTGCCTCCCTCTCTCCCTCCATCCCTCCTTCCTCTCTCTCTTCCTTCCTCCCTCCCTTCCTCTCTCCCTCCCTCTCTCCCTTCCTCTCTCCCTCCCTTCCTCTCTCTCTCCCTCCCTCAATTTGTCTCCTTACTTACAATTGTGCTTGAAACGAACGACAAGGAGATAACGTCTTCTTCAGCACGGAAAATTCCAATGAAATACTGAAATTGAATATACACACAGATATGATTGTGTCACGTTTAACCATTACCACATTAACATTACACAGCAACAGCAACAACACCGTCACCACTACCAACGGTAACAACAGCAGCAGCAGCACCACCACCACCAATAAGGACAGCAAGGACAACATCAACATTGTATCCATTCACATTTAACAAATACTATTGTTGGCTAAGGGTCACATAAAATAATTTTCACATGTTGCAAAAGCACATGTGATTCACACATGCAAAATCATATGAAAAGCATCGAGCTTACCGATATTGCTTCCAGTAACAGATCAGCTTGTTGCGCTGCGGTGCCATTCAAAAACACCAAATTTTTTCTTTCATCTTCAAAATCCTAAAATCGAATGTTTAATAGCAATTACGAAATTCACCATCACCATTACCACGATCACCATCATTACCACCACGATCACCATCATTACCACCACGATCACCATCATCACCATTACCACCATCATCACCACCATCACATCACCATTATCATCAACACTACCACCATTTGATAATATTCAGTTTACCTTAACGACAGCAAGCCAGAAAGTACGAAGAACTGAAACATAACAATCATGGTAAAGATTGAAGGCCAAGGTATGGATGGTTCGCCTGGTTGCGTTCAAGACAGGCTGCATGCGTTTCCGAGAATTGAACCTTCGCAAGTTTAAGGTGAGAAGAAGTTGCAATAACTTCTTTATTACAGCGTTGGCCTAAGAACAAAAATAAGAAGTCTATTCACAAGTTCATTGCTTATGAAGAGAAAGAAGAGAATAAGAAATTAAAAAAGAAAAGGAAAGGAAAGGAAAGGAAAGGAAGAAAAGAAAAGGGAAGGGAAAAGAAGAGAAGAGAAGGGAAGGGAAGGGAAGGGAAGGGAAGGGAAGGGAAGAGAAGAGAAGAGAAGAGAAGGGAAGGGAAGGGAAGGGAAGGGAAGGGAAGGGAAGGGAAGGGAAGGGAAGGGAAGGGAAGAGAAGAGAAGAGAAGGGAAGAGAAGAGAAAAGAAGAAGAAAAACAAAAATAGATAAATGGAAGAAAGGAAAGAAATGAAATGGAGAAAAAAAAAAGAAATAAAAAAATTAAAAAACAGAAGAGAAACGAAGACAAGAAGAGGGAGGAGGTGGATAAACAACATTTCTCCATACTCGATACGCCATTATTTTAACAAGTCCATCCTCAATTTCCTGTAATTCTTTTATAGTTCTCGTAATGGAGCTCTTGTCAAGAACATTGTTTGCTTCAGTTGATTCCATGGAATCTTTAAAAAGAAAAACCCGCAACGGGCAATATCAGCACAAAGTCTGTGCACAGCAAAAAATTTGACTCGTACCCAGTCGTCTCTCGAAATTTGACGTTTGCGGTGCCTGATGGGAATGTTCAAATCTGGATGTTGGATCATTCCAACAATGCACCGTCGAAATTTACCAACCTCAATTTCCCGTTGCGCCTGCAAACTCCCCCTCATTAATTTAAGATCTTTGATCGGGTAAGATCTTTGACAATACAAAGACGACTGGGTGCGAGTCAGGCGAAAACTGGCTCAAATAGCGTACCATCGAGCTGCTATTTATAGCACAAAACAAACCAAAATTGACTTTAAAGGGTATTGGAAATAAAAATTAAGAATGTCTCATTTGAAAGAACTTATCAAATGGTACAAGAAGACCTTTTACAATTTTTCTCTATCTTTCTTGTGTTTTGAAATATTTCGACCAAAGACAGCGTGCTGTCCGCCATCTTGTTGTAACATCAGATAATTTATATTGTTGTAACATCAGATAATTTAATTATAACTAGGAAATTGGTGACGTCACAAGCAGGGTAAACCTGACGAAACTACTCCGTGGGTGACCAAATTTCCACGGAAGGCTTTTTAAATGTTGTGGGTCAATTTAAAATGGAAATAGCGCAACAAAATCGATTTTCTAGCTCATAATGTCATAAGGTTGGCAAGATAAAAATTTCACTTTACCCTGCTTATGATGTCACATGCATATCGAAAATAATTCCAAGATGGCGGACAGCACGCTGTCTTTGGTCGAAATATATCCAAAACCAAAACAGATACGGAAAAATTGTAAAAGGTCTTCTTATACCATTTGACGAGTTCTTTCAAAAGAGACAAACTTAATTTTTATTGCCAATACCCCTTAAAATATTGCAATGAGCCATTATCTATTGTTCGGACTGCAAGAGTTATGGGTAAAAGCGGACAAACTTAAAAAGTGACCTCATCACGACGGAGCGCTATTGTAGAATATTAGTTGATTTGAGATATATACAGATCCGTCTTCATCCGACGTCACGTCGGCCATATTGGTTTACCAAAACAATGAAATGGCGGCCATATTGGTGTACCATCTTAATATCCTAAGAAAATTTAGCTCTATTCTTATTCAGGCATTTCGTATTCTTTCACTACCTCAATGGAGCCACTGATCACGTGAGTGAAAATTATCCATTATTTAGATCGTCAATAACCTTCTTTGGGTGCTGCGCGCAAAGTATAACATCCGAGGTCACAAGTCTACCACTATTAGATAGAGCTCGTCAAGAACTTCAAATGTATTGTGACATGGCATATTTCCAGACATTACTGAGGTTCAAAATATAGCGTCATAAGTCACAAGACCCCCACCATTGAATAGAGCTCGTTAAGAGCTTTCAAATGTATTGTGACTCGGCATATTTCCAGACATTACTAATCCGATTCTTTAGGGTGAAATGCACAAAATATAACGTTATAAGTCACTAGAGTTGCGTTTCCTAAATCTGTCTAATTTAAGGCCTTCCTGCACTGTACGATTATCGTATACTCGTATATGATTGTCATCGTGATGTATGTGATTCACTGCCAATTGTGTAGATGACATTTTTTTGACATTCACCATCCAATCATGAACAAGAATTGTGTCACGTGCACAAAATTACATACGCCAGAATGACAATCGTAATTCGGAGGGCGGGAATTAGCAATTAAATTTAGTATGCAAAATAATTCTGAGTAATGGAGTCCCGTGGGAAAAGTTCATTGTAATGCCGGTCCCATTGAAGCTATCTGATCATAACTGGCACAAAACTATGCTTAATTATGTTCCACGAGGAATGTTTAAGAAAATCAACCAATGAAAATGCGGAGTCCACCAGCCGATGCCAGGGCCTTTTCCCGCCCTACAAATATCAGGCTGAGATTAAGGCCCTGGGAACGATGTTGGACCGCATACCACAATAATCGTATCGTGTAGATAGGCCTTGATATCCGGAAAAAATGTAGCCAACAATCTCAAACTAACCTGAACTCAAAAATGTTCCATTTCGATGAGCCTCAGAAGGAATATTTGGCACTTCACTTACAGATATCCCGTCATGCTCTGTAGCTGTGCAAACATTTAGTACAGTTTGAGCCGCGTTTTCTATTAAGGTGGCAAGAAGTTTTCTTAATGTTCTCACGTTGTTGATCCTTACACACATCTAGTGAGAAATAATTAAAAAAATCACTATATAATAAAGATTTTTATTTTTAACTTTATTTACACGGGGGGAATACCAGAGGGCTACCAAGTAAGGACATAACAGTCCATCTTTTTAACTAGAATAATGGGATGAGCAGTTGGAGTTATTCCTAAGTGGGTTAACCCCCCTGTTTTAAAGACAGACAAATAGACAGACAGACAGACAGACAGACAATGCTAGACAATCAGACAGACAAACAAACAAACACTGACTGACGGACAGACAGACACTGACTAACTGACAGACAGACAGACACCGACAGACAGACAGACAGCGACAGACAGCGACAGACAGGCAGACAGACAGACAGACAGACAGACAGACAGACAGCAGGCAGACAGAGACACTGACAAACAAACATACACTGACAAACACTGACAGACAGACACTGACAGACATTGACTGACTGACTGACTGACTGACTAACTGACTGACTGACTGACAAACAAATAAACAAACAAACAAACAAACAAACAAACAAACAGACACTGGTTAACTGACAGACAGACAGACAGACAGACAGACAGACAGACAGACAGACAGACAGACAGACAGACAGACAGACAGACAGACAGACAGACAGAGACAAACAGTGTTACCTCTTTTACCACCTTCTCACATTGTGCTGCACTATTCTCGATTCGGTTCACGGCTAAGCAAGGTGGAACACATTCACCTGGAAAAAAAGAAAAACAAAAATATACCCCCAATATAATACACAATAACAATATAAACACTGAATGAATATAATTTAATAAAACTTTATCGTATTACGCACGCTGTGATTAGATTAGACACACGATTATGACGTCAAGGAAGTTTGGGAGAATTTGAAAGTACCTAAGTAAATCCACGCCTATGACTGGCGTTCACGCAAACCTTCAAATCAAAATGTTTACGTCAATGAACTTGCAAAAATGGTTCATTTTTTGAAGTCGTTCAATAAACTCGCAGTTCGTGTTTCATCAGGTATACAATACTCAGCGTCTCAGCTAACGCCTCGTGTCTTTGTACCCACTGCCCTGGAGTGATATCTGCTGTCCATTCGCCGGGCAAAGATTGAAGCCAAACATGGTGAACATGTAGGCCTGAAGTACGTATAGTTCCAGTCTCCTACGCGGTCTTTTGATTAACGTTCGCCCAAAGAATTGCGCGCAGGCCTAGATCAGACTTGACCAGACTTCACGCCCAAAAGGATCGCGGGCTCTGGGAACAAGATTGCTACAAAGTTATCACTCCAGTTATATATAGAGCTCACTGGTCTTAGCCACTGATCTCAAAAGAAAACTGGATAGTGCAACCTATTGTCCACTGGTTCATAAAATGAAGCCAGCTAAACAAAAGAAATCCGTCATTACTAAGGGACCAAACATGCTGAAAAATGTCTTTATGTCTTCTTAACACGTCTTCTGTACCAAAAAAGAATATTGAACTATATTTTCTTTCAAAGATTCAGAACAATAGATGCTTAATCCAGTTTTATTTCGAGATCAGTGATCTTAGCCTGGTCGTAGCCTCATAGTGATAACCGCTGACTTTTCTCTCATCAATAAATTTATAACTGGATTGATTGGTATGCGGGCGCGGCTGAGCCCACAGTCGAGTAAACATATTGGGCAGAATAAGGTCAGCGATCGCTAACACGAGAGCCATCTTTGTTCAGAGAATTTTTGGACAGGACCTGCATCTCAGTTAATAATACACTCCTGCTCGTTTATTAAACAATACATAAACATGGACTAACGATTAGAGATGTACGACTAAATCTGAATGACTGGAAATGCAGTAATTACCAACCTTGTGAATCCGCAGTGTTACATCTTTCTTGCCCAGCGGTATTATGACGGCATGGTCTGACGTCAGTTTCCTGTACTTGGTTTAATGACCTAGATACGCATCGTTGACCAATAATGTTCTCCAATTCATCGCCACTTATTCCACAGCTCTCTGCACTAATGACGAAATATCCGTAAAAGATGGCCACGGACTCCAACATCTGAACAGAAGAATACAATTGAAAAATGTTTATAAAATGTCGGGCAGATCACTAATTGATTGATTCATTGACTTGGTGATAGAAACTGCTAGATAGACAGACAAACAGATACTGCCAGACAGACAGAGACAGACAGAGAAACAGACGCACACACATCGAAATATAGTAAGGTTAGATATGCTGCCGAAACAGAGAACGTAACGTTTCGAGCGAAGGCCTTGGCGCTCGAAACGTTAGACTCTTACGTTCTCTGTTTCGGCAGTATATCTAACCTTACTATATTTCAATTGTTGTTTCTACACTGCCTACGCAGCACGCTACTTTTATAGACACACAGGCAGGCAGGCAGGCAGACAGACAGACAGACAGACAGACAGACAGACAGACAGACAGACAGACATACAGACAGACAGACATACAGGAATGCAGTACATAATATTGGTAGTGGTGTAAAACTACGACAAAATACGAAATAGGAAACACCAGCCTGGTTCCCAGGCCTCTTTTTAACGTCGAGCGACAGACCGAAATTGTGAGAGGCCTGTAATAAAATGTTTTGCTTGGCCCCAAAACTGGGCCCAAATTATACAGGCACCAAACGGCCGTTTGGCGGAAAACCAAGGCAGATAACACTCACGTCGGCCTGCACAATTCTTTATAACATCATATAGCAAGGTTGGTCTACTGCCGAAACGTGAAAATAGCATATTTCGATTTGTAGAAATGTGTTTCAACACAATCACTTCCTACGCCGAACACTACTTTATGAAGCCTCGTATGTAACAACCTTTTAACGTATTGCAAAATAAAAAAACCTACTCGTTTGCTGTCTGCTCTCAAGAAGAA
Source organism: Paragorgia papillata (assembly GCA_035771165.1). Lineage (NCBI taxonomy): Eukaryota > Metazoa > Cnidaria > Anthozoa > Scleralcyonacea > Coralliidae > Paragorgia > Paragorgia papillata. The sequence goes on along the minus strand of JAWNZC010000016.1, from coordinate 1,957,338 downwards.
GTTTGTTTAAATGCCCTCGTTCATAAATATTAAATAATCTGAGCTCCAGCAGGATTGCTCATGATAGATAAAGATGAACATTTTCCGCTAGTCCTCTCGCTCGATCCCTATTCTGTGACGTCACCAAAATAAGTTCGAGAGAAAAGAGGACTAGGAACTAGTCTGAGGAAACACAAGTGACGGAATAAAGTTGGGACTGGAAAGGACTGTAGCAACGGATACAAGAGCAACACCTCTCACTTACATCGCACAACTTTTGCGCCATACTCGTCCGACCTGCTTCTAGTCGTTCCTTCGTCTCCCTCCGTTCCTCGGGGCTCAGTCGTAAAGCATCGTGACCACTCGTACCAGGCCTGGGGCACAAGAGCCGTGAAATATGACACACTACAGATATGACGCGATTGATGCCACAGATCGAGTCCACCAAGGAACTGGAAACGGGAATCGAGTCGTTATCATGGTAACCATTTACCACCGGTCCGTCTGTGACATCATCTCCTGTGACATCATCTCCTGTGACATCATCTCCTGTGACATCATCGCCTGTGACGTCATCCCCTGTGCCGTCATCTACGTCACACGACCTCCTATCTTCGAGATCACTCGCGTGGCTTCGGGCATCCGCGTAAAAACTCGAAGTCTCGGAGGTCTGGGAATCAATGCTGTCTGAAGCGGTCCGATAGCTGTGCGGATCGCACGAAGATGACGAAACCCCACTCGTCTTGCAGCCAAGAATTTTGTGGTGCAAGAAAGTCTCTAATCTACTAGATGGATCTATTTTTGTGGTTTCCTCGGGTTTATCGGACTGTTTTTCTGCCTTCGGTGCGGTATCGCCATCTGGTGTATCCGATGATGGATCATATTTTTCCAGTGTAGTAGGACTCGCATTGCGTGTAGATTCTTCTTGCTCCATAGCACTTCCACTTCGGCTGTTGATCTTGAAAAGTTAAATCACTGTCAGATATATTATACCACGCCGAAAGAAGGAAGTCATAAAAGCACTAACATTTTTAATTTATATCACAACCTCGTTCCTAGGGCCATTTTGAAATTGGGAGGGCAGAAAAAGGCTCGTCTGGTCACAGCACCCAGGTGTAATAAATTAGCAATTAGTTTTGTATGCAAAATCATTGAGGCAGTGAGTGATGGCAGTCCCGTGGGGGAAGTTCAATGTAATGGCGGCCCTGTTGAAGCTATAATTGATCATAAATGGCGCAAAACTATGCATTAATATGTTTCACGAGGAATGAATGAATTTATAGTCCGTTTCAGCTTGCTTTTGAAATCCGATACGTATAATTGAAATGAACATTCCGAACTTACGTTGCAATGTTCCGAACTACGTTGCGAGGTAGATACAAATTTAAGTCGGCAATTTGTTTCTGCTTAACCAAGTATCTATTATTATATTCTATACAACAAATAATCTTCTTCTCCGTGATTTTACCAAAGGAATTCAATTCAAAGCTTATTAAATTCGAACTTCACGACGAACTTCACAACGAACTTCACAACGAACTTCCGTACCAAGTTCCCAACCTTCCAACGAATGTTGACAAACGAATTTCAAAAGCAAGCTGAAACTGACTATAATTCTTTTAACAGGAAACCAATATCACCCGAAAGTGCTTTGCAAATGGGACCTGCATTTTAAGTCCACCAGCCGATGCCAGGGCCTTTTCCCGCTCTACGAATTTCAAAAAGGCCCTGGGAACGAGGTTGTTTATATCATTCTGATATAATACGATCTAAGTATAAACTAGAACATTATTTTTTGATAAAGTTACTAATTCTGGCAAAACACAATCGTATCATCCGCCATCTTGCTTCAATACTGTACTTAATTAACTTGGACGTTAGTGACGTTGCAAGCTGGGTAATTATCAATCTCGTTCCCAGAGCCCACGTTCCCCAACCGGGAAACGAGAGACTCTGGGATAATCCGTTTCACATCGATATTTCATTGGCTGATGAACACAGTGAACTCTATATAACTCTTCTTCCGGATAACGAGAATCCTGTGATGGCGTGAACGGATTATCCCAGAGCCTCTCGTCACGATCGGAAATGGCGGCTGTCGAGGCTCGCGATCATACGGGCTGACCCGTATTAGCTACGCATGCGTAGAACGAATATCTTGCGTGTTAACGTCATCAATACACGGCCGACAGGCTGCACACTTCAGCGAGGACACCCCGAGCTCAAAGTCAAACATCTCCTCTCAAAATCGTCGCTCGACCATAATTCTTCTACGAGCGCATAGCACGAAGGTTGGGCTTGCCATAGAATACGGTTTGTTGACAACTCGTGGAATTTTCGCCATGTACGAAGCCATTACCCTTCTCAAATTCATCAGTTTCAAATGTCCTCAGAATTCACTTGAGCCAGCACGCACGTGGACTGCGAACTGCCCCATGAAAGTGGCCGATTTTCTATGCGATTTCCGATCGTGTTCCCGCCCGCTGGGTTAAGGGGAACGTGGGCTCTGGGAACGAAATTGGGTAAATATTATAAAATTACACTTTGCTGATAGCCAAGTGCTTTCTATGCTTTTGAAAGTGTTGTAGTGCAATGATGTGGAAACGACATTCGCTAAAAGCGAAATTCAGACAAACTGATATAAACTAAGTAAAGATTTTCGTTTACCCAGCTTGTGACGTCAGATGCATATCAAAACCAGTGAGCTCTATATAACTGGAGTGATATCTTTGTGGCGGACGTGCCGGGCATGTAGGCCTAAGTACGTATAGTTCCAGTCTTCTACGCGGTCTGGTCAAGTCTGATATGGGCAAAAGACCGCGTAGGAGACTGGAACTATACGTACTTCAGGCCTACATGTCCGCCATGTTTGGCTTCAATGCTCCAGTTATATATAGAGCTCACTGATCAAAAATTGTCCAAGATGGCGGATGACAATAAATGTTTGCTGTCGAAATTAGTGATGTTATGACAAGTCGTACGTATACATGTAGTACATCTGGTAGGTTTGTAAGCTTGAAGCTTGGTGCAGGGCTTTCGGAATTATTCCAAGTAGGCGGTTGCGATGAGAAAGTAGGCGGCTGTAAGGTGAATGGGGAGTTTTTATCTTTAAACTACAACTAAAACCATTCTAATATATTGTAATAAAGAACAACTGCTCAGATATTTTATTATACCGGATTTTATCAAATTTTACAAATTTTCAGTTCATTTTCTAATCGTCATAGTCGACATCAGTGTCACTGTCACTGAACACTGCCACATTGACCACATGCTATGATCGAAGGCGCACAGGGCTTTTCTTGTGATACTTTGAGTAATCAAATTATTATGCATAAAAAACCCAGTCCTGGGCCGAGAACCATAACGGATAAATTTCGATTACTCGAAGTAGCAATTCAAGATGGACGAAGTCAATATATTTGAACGAATACAAACATCGATTGTTTTCAAAAAAGGAATAAAAATAGACAAGGTTGAGTAAAGAATAACTTTATTTTGATGCTTAAAGTAGAGAGAAAGGTACAGAGCAGATATTTTGATATTTGAAAGAAAAGTAACCGGCGGTAAACCTCGTGGCAACCGCCGGAGCTCCGAAAGCCCTGTTGGTGTAATGTAGCACCAAGAGTCTCAGTATCTCAATGGTTAGAGCTAACCGTTCATTAGAAGGTTGCAGGTTCGAACCCTATCTGGGGGTCAGAAATAATTTCTCAGTGATTGAGCTTGAAAAACGTCTACCAAACGTCTGTTAGTGATGTTGTTGTTGACAAAAATTGTTCTAGTTACTTAAGCCAGTTACTTAAGCCCCGCACAGACGAACAAGTTTTCCTTGACAAGTTTTTTCTTGACAAGTTTTATTTGTTCGTGTGCACGACACAAATTGACAAGTTTTTCCTTGACAAGGAGCCTTGTTCAAAAGCTGGTCATGCCAGCTTTTCAACAAGGAAATTTGTTCGTGTGTATAGTCGTCAAGGAAAACTTGACAAGATCATCTCCGAAGCTTATTACGCGATCATTGCCGTCAAGGAAAACTTGTCCAACCGTACACATGCACGAGCAATTATAACTTGTCAAGGAAAATTGTTGGGGAAAAACGTGTTCATCGTACACACGAGCAAGGAAAGTTACCAAGGAACTTGTCAAGAAAAACTTGGTCGTCTGTGCGGGGCTTTAGATTACCAGCATTGCCTTAATAAGTACGTTTATCAATCAGAACATCATATATTGAAAAAATTGATTTTTGTTGTCATTTTACCCTTTAAAGCACAACTTTCATCTCACCTGAACAAAGGCAGAATTCGCTGATTGTTTAATGAAAGGAGTAGGGTTATTGACAGCAGGTCTTGGTGTAGTTGAGGAACTTGGGTGTGGAGTTATAGTCCGTGGACGGCTTCTGAGCACTCTTTGAGGTGCAGTTTGAGCGCCTAAGGAAGTTGTAACTCCTTTCCAAGATTCTTCCTGTAAAGCTTCCGAAACAAATTCTTGAAGTTTACAATGCAAAGAATTCATCCATGACAGAGAATGCTTGAGGAAAGCGTGCCTCCACGTCTGCTGTCTGAATACAAGTTTGAAAATAAAGAATAAGATTAGTTGAAAGAAAAGTCAGAGTAAAAAAAAGTTGACTGACTGACGGATAAACAAAACAACAGATAGACAGACAGACAAACAAACAAACAAACAAACAAACAAACAAACAAACAAACAAACAAACAAACACAGACAGACAGACACAGACACTTACAAACAGACAGACAGACAGACAGACAAACAAACAAACAAACAAACAAACAAACAAACAAACAAACAAACAAACAAACAAACAGCCATACACTGACTGACGGACAAACAGACATTGACTGACTGACAGACAGACAGACACTGACAAACTGACAGACAAACATACACTGACAGACAGACAGACACTGACTAACTGACAGACAGACAAACAAACAGACAAACAAACAAACAAACAAACAAACAAACAAACAAACAAACAGACAGACAAACACTGACAGGCAGACAGACATTGACTGACTGACTTGTCAACAAACAAACAAACAAACAAACAAACAAACAAACAGACATTGACTAACTGACTGACAGACAGGATGACAGACACTGACAAACTGACAGACAAACATACTGACAGACATACACTGGCTAACTGACAGACAGACAGACAGACAGACAGACACTGACAGGCAGACAGACATTGACTGACTGACTGACAAACAAACAAACAAACAAACAAACAAACAAACAAACAAACAAACAGACAGGTAGGTAGGCAGGCAGACAGACAGACAGACAGACAGACAGACAGACAGACAGACACTGGCAAACTGACAGACAAACATACACTGACAGACAAACAGGCAGGCTGGCTGGCTGACTGCCTGACTGCCTGCCTGCCTGACTGACTGACTGACTGACTGACTGACTGACTGACTGACTGACTGACTGACTGACTGACTGACTGACTGACTGACTGACTGACTGACTGACTGACTGACTGACTGACTGACTGACTGACTGACTGACTGACTGACTGACTGACTGACTGACTGACCACGGCTTAAGAATCTGCGAGTACCATGCAGTACTTACTCAATAGACAAGTAGTTGGCCCAAGCAGGTTCTCGATCAAAAGATGACAGTCTGTAGGCAAGCGCAATCATAGGATAATCAATATTCTTATGTTGTTGATTCACAGCATGAGTGTCACACAGTTGCAGAACGTCTTCCATTAAATAACCGTAAAACACATCTACCGCCATTTGCACAATATCGAAATATCTATAAAAATAGCACGTCAAGATTCAAAGTTTGTCGTATTCTTAATCAGTGTTGCTACCAGTATTTCTACAAATCTTAGAACATTATCTTAAAGGGTACTGGCAATAAAAATTAAGTTTGTCTCATTTGAAAGAACTCGTCAAATGGTATAAGAAGACCTTTTACAATTTTTCTCTATCTTTCTTGTGTTTTGAAATATTTCGACCAAAGACAGCGTGCTGTCCGCCATCTTGTTGTAATATTGGGTCTAATTAACTAGGAAATTGGTGACGTCACAAGCAGGGTAAACCTGATGAAACTACTCCGTGGGTGGCCAAATTTCCACGGAAGGATGTTGTGGGTCAATTTAAAATGGAAATAGCGCAACAAAATCGAGTTCATAATCGAGCTCATAATGTCATAAGGTTGGCAAGATAAAAATTTCACTTTACCCTGCTTATGATGTCACATGCATATCGAAAATAATTCCAAGATGGCGGACAGCAGGCTGTCTTTGGTCGAAATATTTCCAAAACCAAAACAGATACAGAAAAAATGTAAAAGGTCTTCTTATACCATTTGACGAGTTCTTTCAAATGAGACAAACTTAATTTTTATTGCCAATACCCTTTAATATAGCCCGGAGGAAACCGGAAGGTCGACTGCAGAAATGCCGTTCAACCGTTCTTTACGATAATCGACAATTAACTATTGTCCTTGGTTGGAAACTCGTGGTATAAAAGTCATTGTTTTATGTTTTTGTTCAGGTTTATGGAAATTTCAAATTTGTGCACTTTCACGGTTACTGAACACATTGTGTTTTCTGTATAACGAAGCAATCATCCAATAGCAACATTTGAGTTCAATAGGGACTATGTTCAACTGCACTGTTTAAATATTGATAAAGCCAAAACAATTAGAATTTGTGCACCTTAATCAGGTACCTTTCAATTTGACCGTACTGCAGAATTATCGGAAGATAGGGTTTTAGAACGATCAACTATGGTAGGAATCATGTTCTTGCTTAAGCCCTGTTTACACGGCCAAAATTTAAGCACGCTTTAGGCTTAAGTTAAGCGTGCTTAAAATGCGCCACCTTGGTGCGTTTACACGGTCGTTTAATAATCCCTTACTAAAACACGTACACCATTATTCAACATGGCGGACGAGCTATATTTTTGGTTTTGGAAGCTTCGTATGGGTAGCGTGCGTCAAAGAACAACGGAAAACATCGGTACACGAGAAAGAGTAATAGCTAAAAGAAAGAAAGAAACAAAGGAACAAAGAATAGCGAGATGGAAGCTTCTACAGCAGGGAAACAAAAAAGCATGTTATCATATTAATAACAACGTGTTAATAGCAAGCGTTTGTCAATCCCGTTGCGTTTAGACGGCCAAGTTAAGCGCGATTAACTGATCGTGCTCAGTTTAATCCACCTCCTTGAGGTGGTGCAAACTAATCGCGATTAATTTACGCCGATCTGTTTACACGGACATTTTAAGCCCGCTTAAAGTCAGATGTGGCTCAGATCCCGCTTAAATTTTGGCCGTGTAAACAGGGCTATACTTAATCCATTTTAGCATGATAAACCATGTTTAGTTGTTATTTGAGCTGATTTGAGGTCGCAAAGCATCGTGGTTAAATGTACCGCAGCCATCTTTTTCGGTATCGTCAATCGTAGTTCGATTGTTAACCACTTTGAAGTTTGCCGGGTTTCCAAACCAAGTTTCTATATTAATTAAGGTCTAACTAAATTATTGTTCCTGCTTTCGGCCCTGAGTGTCCAGACAAGAATCGAACCTTAAAGAGCCCATGAAACGAAAATAAAGTATGTTTTATTTGAAAGAAAAAATAAAATGATACAGTAACATCTTTCGCAGTTTTTCGTTTCCTTGCTTCGTTCTTGCATAGTCATTCAAAATATGGTCTGGAAACTCAGCTGAAGTCTTTGTTCTATCTTTTTGTTCGCCTTTATGCATTTTTGTGCACGGTCACTGAACACATTGTATTTTAGTATAATGAACGAATTATCCAATAGCAACGTTTCAGTTCAATCACTCAACCGTGCTATTTAAATATTAATAAACCTAAAACAAAGGATGTGCACGGTGTAAGGTACGGTTCAACATAAAATCACAGCTCATTATAGGCGCTTTGAAGTTTGCCGAGTTTCCAGACCATATCTCGATTGACTATGGTTCTTGAGATATTTCAGTTTGTTTGATAGCAAATTAAACATTTTGATGTCGTAGATGCATAATGAGTTATCGGAGAAGGTTAGATATCTTTTCTATTATCAAACCAAATTAATTTGAACGAAGCATGTGGATGTGTTTCGCCCACAACACTAAACATGCAGATCTTCAAGTGATTATTATATTTGATCATAGCAAAGATATATAACTTTTTCGATAACTCATTATGCACATGTGACGTCAAAATGTTTAATTTGCATATCAAACAAATTAAAATATCTCAAGAACGAAGCAAGGAAACAAAAAACTGCAAAATATATTACTCTATCATTTTAAGTGTTCTTTCAAATAACACAGACTTAATTTTCGTTTCATGTGCACTTTAAAGTAAAATAGAATAATGGATCAAGTAATTAATATTCTCACCCAATGAATTCCTCCTTAAAGTACATTCTGTAATTCCTTAATTTCTCACTTATATTCAAGATCATTAAGTTGATCACTTGTGGCGTGGCTTGATGACCAAATGTGCGAAGTTTCAACTGGTCAGCAATGATAATCTTCTGGCTTTCGTAAGTGGTGCGCATTTCGTCCTGAAGAAATAAATTGCAACTGATTGGTAATTGATTAACCCATTCCTGCCTGAGCCGGCCAAAAACGACTCCTTTATGTTTTTACTCAATAAAGCAACTCAGCCTGGTTCCCAGGCCTCTCTTTTAAACGTCGAGCGGCAGACCGAATTGTGAGAGGCCTGGAATAAAATGTTTTGCTTGGCCCCAAATCTGGCCCCAAATTATACAGGCACCAAACGGCCGTTTGGCGGAAAACCAAAGCAGATAACACTCACGTCGGTCTGCACAATTCTTTATAACATCATATAGCAAGGTTGGTCTACTGCCGAAACGTTAAAATAGCATATTTCGATTTGTATAAATGTGTTTCAACACAATCACTTCCTACGCCGAACACTACTTTATAAAGCCTCGTATGTAACAACCTTTTAACGTAATGTAAAACAAAGAAACCTACTCGTTTGCTGTCTGCTAGTCAAGAAGAAGTTTGTTTAAGTGCCCTCGTTCATAAAGATTAAAGAATCCGAGCTCCAGCAGGATTCATGATAGATAAAGATGAACATTTTCCGCTAGTCCTCTTGCTCGATGCCTATTCTGTGACGTCACCAAAATACGATCGAGAGAAAAGAGGACAAGGAACTAGTCTGAAAGCAACTCTATTTACAATCTCGTACCCAGCGCCTGCGATCCTTTTGGCTACTACCAAGAATCAGAGGCTCTGGGAAACTCCGATGAAACTCGTCATCTGATTGGTTACTTTAAAAACAGTAAAATTTCAAATAGTGTGCACGTTGCTAACTTGTTTAATCGATTTGTCGACGTTCTGTAACACATAATTATACACGACAGACTCAAAATATAATTGAACACATGAAATAATTCAAAACAGCAAAAATACCGACAATTTACAAGTTAAAACTATTATTATTGTCGCTTCGTCGCCCAACAAACATCCATCGTCTATTCGTCTGACTCGTCTCGTAATTCTTCGCAGTTTCGTCTCAGAACTTTAAAATTATATTAGAGAATACAAGGTCGATGTAGTTTAGCTAAAATTCTTGGCAAAAAGTACAATTTCTTACCTGAGCGGCTGAGCCGAGTACTGCCGAGTGCCGACGGCGACGCGGACATTTAAAACACACTCGTCAAATCGTCTGGTTGACGATTTTGAGAAAAGCGAAGAAAGGCCATTTGTATCGATTGTATTGTCCAGAGCTTTGTAAAACATGTTGGTCCTTTTTTATCGGTAAACAAATATTTTTCCTGGTCTTCGAACAAGCGAACAATCGTCGATGATTGTTACAAATTATAGGGAACTGGGAACCAGAGGACTGGGAACAAAAACCCAATTTTGGGGTCTTTTTCATCGGAGTTTCCCAGAGCCTCCGTTCCTTGGTAATGACCAAAAGGATCGCAGGCTCTGGGTACGAGATTGCTCTATTTATTGAAGGTAAGATAAAGGACTGGGGGCTAATCATCCCTACTTGCAGCCAGTGGCTGAATTGCGAAGGACGCAGATCAACGTGGCCGTGTCGAGGCATATCAAAGGCGCTCCAGGCAGCCGCCAAAGATGTTTACGTAGGGAGGAAAACCGGAGAACCGGGCGAAAAACCCTCGAAGCACAGGAGAGATCAACCACAACCCTCGAGCTTGGAACTCATGTGAGTAGGGTCATTCCCAAGCGGTCACCCATCCAAGCACTACTGCCGAAACAGAGAACGTTTCGAGCGAAGGCCCTTCGTCAGAGAGAAACGTTTCTCTCTGACGAAGGGCCTTCGCTCGAAACGTTAGACTCCTTACGTTCTCTGTTTCGGCAATATATCTATAACCTTACTATATTTCGATTGTTGTTTCAACACTGCCTACGCAGCACGCTACTTTTATTCCACTAATTGGATTAAGGCGACGCTTTACCCTAATTTTTGTATTTAAATGTGAAATTTTGGGACTCTGAAATTTCTCCGAGTGGAATGGCTCAAGTACATTTACACACCCACCAATTCACACGATTTTAAGAAAGAAAAAACCCTTTAGACAGAGTAAATAATAGGGAGCTCTTTTTAGCCGACTCAGACAGACAGACAGACAGACAGACAGACAGACAGACAGACAGACAGACAGACAGACAGACAGAAATGGGGTTAATCTACACCGACTACACGGGTCTATATCAAACCTTGGTATATATCTTCAGGTAATGTCCAACTGACTTTCCATTGCGAGTACCAAATACTTGATCTTTGTCAACCAGTACAAGTAAAGAGAGTAGAGCTATGATTGCACGTAATGCTCCTTCTGGAGAGTTCTTCGGGAACACTCTGTTGATTCTTGATAGGCTGTGTTCAATATGAGCATTGAGGTTAACCATGGCAGTCTTAAACATGGTTATCTAAAAACGTATAAAAATCCAGCTTTATTATCAACATTTGCACCATATAGGACTCAAGATCCCTTACACAGTTATTCTCCAAACTTGGGAAACTACAGTATGGTGTTGATTTTGTGAAGGGAGGAAAACCGGAGAACCCGGTGAAAAACCCTCGAGGTACAAGAGAGAAGCACCAACTCTACTCACATAATGCTAATGTGGTCACCCATCCCAGTATTAACCTCATTCGACCCAGCTTAACTTCAGCGGCGAGGCAGCGCGCTAAAGTACAGCTTGTGCCACGCATGCTTCCACTTTGAAATATTGTCAATACTTTTCATTAAAAATCCAACAGACGTTTGGTAGACGTTCGTTAAGCTCATATACTCAGAAAACGTGAATCGAGTAATGCCGGTTAGTGACTAGTTAGACGTGCTTTAACTATTAAGCTACTGAGGTTCGGATGGAAAGCTAAGCTTGGTGGTAGGACGTGAATTTTAATGTAATGCATGTAATGTGTAATGTGTAATGTAATGTGTAATGTAATGTAATGTAATGTGTAATGTGTAATGTAAGGTAATGAATGTAATGTGATGTGTAATGTAATGTAATGTAACGTAACGTAATGCAATGTGCAATGCAATGTGTAATGTAATGTGTAATGTAATGTAATGTAATGTAATGTAATGTAATGTAATGTAATGTGTAACGTAATGTGTAACGTAATGTGTAACGTAATGTGATGTGTAATGTAAGGTAATGAATGTAATGTGATGTGTAATGTAACGTAACGTAATGTGCAATGCAATGTGTAATGTAATGTGTAATGTAATGTAATATGTAATGTAATGTAATGTAACGTAATGTAACGTAATGTAACGTAACGTAATGTGTAACGTAATGTGTAACGTAATGTGTAACGTAATGTGTAACGTAATGTGTAATGTGATGTGTAATGTAATGTGTAATGTGATGTGTAATGTAATGTGTAAAGTAATGTGATGTGTAATGTAATGTGTAATGTAATGTGATGTATAATGTAATGTAATGTGTAATGTAATGTAATGTGTAATGTAATGTGATGTGTAATGTAATGTGATGTGTAATGTAATGTAATGTGTAATGTGATGTGTAATGTGTAATGTGTAATGTGTAATGTGTAATGTAATGTGATGTGTAATGTAATGTAATGTAACGGGTAATGTAATGTAACGTAATGTAATGTAATGTAACCTAATGTAATTATTTCTCATTACCTGTTTTTCCGTAACAAAACATTCTCCATTCTTTACACTGTGCATAATTGATTCTAGCACTGACATGACATATCTACAGTACCATTCCTTGGTGTCAAAATTTCTAAAGTAAAAGACAATGTAGAAGAAAGATCACGAATGAGTAGAGCTTGACTCACATGACCAGACAGACGCTCAAATCATTGAGCTACTGGGACTCACATGGTGATTACATATTGCACATGTCTACATTATACTAACTTTATTTATACTGGATAATCCTAACAGTCATATCTAAACTGTTCTCCCTAGAAGTCCAGTAAGGATCATCCCTCATTGGTCCAGTGTTACTACAGGAAGAAACCAAAGTAAACTACACTAACTTTATTTACACTGGATAACTCTATCAGTCATATCTAAACTGTTCTCTCTGAAAGTCCAGTAAGGATCAGCTAGGGGCAAGTTGCGCTGGGCCCCCAACTTGAGAAGGGCCCCCTAAAATTTTTGAGATTTGAGTTTTTGACGTAAGAAAACATGAGGCTAACTTCATTTTTAGCACGTCATCAAAGCCCCCAAAAGCGACTCATCTTACGTCATCAGGACCCCCAAATCGATAATTTGCCCCAGGCCCCACAATTTCTCTCGGCGGCCCTGTAGGTTCGATACCGTTCAGGATTCAGGAATTTTTTCCCTCATTACTACCATTTGCGTTCAAGCGTTTAGCGAATAACTAGTTGTTTTCGAGTTTTGAAACAAACGTTGTCCAATGATAACTATACGTTTGACACATCAAATCAATAACGATTAGGGGGTGTAACTTTTCGTTGTCAATACTTGTCATCGTTCTTTTTACACGGCAGCGTTTGCTTGGAATAACTTGTCTTTGGCTTAATTGTGAGAATTAGAATGATTAGCGAACGCTGATCGTCTGATAAAGGTAGTTCACTTTGATATGACCTGCCGAACGCATTTATTTTGTATTCCATGTTTGCCGTGGCCCGTGAGAAATTTGGGACTTTAAGAAAACACAACGACTACGACTACGGCAACGGGTTTGAACAATATAATTTTATGTCATATACAAAGAGCTTTTGCAAATGACGGTCCCAAGAGTAATCTTTACGCCGTCGTGACTCTGTTGACAACGTAGAAAAAGCATTTTTACGTTGTAAAGACAACGTGGAACCTGAATCACTACAGAAGCCTTGGGAAAGCTTAACCTTACTCTCGCGACTAACATAGATTGAACATGTGTATCTCTTCAAGAATTTAAGAACAAGGCGAGTCCGTGCGATAATGTATCTTGAAATTGGAATGTATAAATACACCACCATTTAATATCACTGTTAAACTTTCTACCGTAGCCGTAGTCCGTTGTCTGAATCTTAAAGTCCCTAATATCAACACAACGTTGAAACTTGAAACGGAAGCAATAATAACAGAAAGTTACACCCCCTATTCGTCATTGATTTGATCTGTCAAACGTATAGTTGTCATTGGACAACGTTCGTTTCAAAACTCAAAAACAACTAGTTATTCGCTAAACGATAAACGCTTGAACGCAAATGGTAGTAATCACCTGAGAAAGATCTTTTAGTTTCTACTCACCCGCCTAGATATTCCAATAGAACAATTCTACGATAGAGATCTTCTATCATGTATCTCTCTCCAAACTCGTTAAGAAGACGCGATGCCTCTGATGAGAGTGGTTTCATAGGAATAGCTTCGTTTGTGGCGATATTTATCTGCGAGTTGAGACTTTCAAGTCTGAAAATAATATTTTAAGAACGTTTTTACGAGCCAGATAGGCAAAGACTCTAAAAATCAAAGATTAAAAGCTGAACATGCAAAATTTTCACGGAGCTAGCCTACGATCTAAGTGTTGATTTTACAAATATTGAGGACCTTGAGAGAAACTCTCCAATAACGGGAGAGACCAACTACATGTACACTAACTCTACTCATATGAATGAATCTAAATCTTCAGCATCACAACAGGGTTCAATAAATAAACTCCCCCAACGTAGCCAGGTAAAAAATCAGACGTAATTTAACTAATGCTACTCCAACTTAAAACTTTCTGAACGTAACTTAAAAAGTTACTATACCTTCCGTTCCGTTCCTTCCATCCATTCATCCTTCCATCCATCTCTCCTTCCTTCCTTCCTTCCTTCCATCCATCCATCCATCCATCCATCCATCCATCCATCCATCCATCCATCCATCCATCCTTCCTTCCTTCCTTCCTTCCTTCCTTCCTTCCTTCCTTCCTTCCTTCCTTCCTTCCTTCCTTCCTTCCTTCCTTCCTTCCTTCCTTCCTTCCTTCCTTCCTTCCTTCCTTCCTCCCTCCTTCTTTCCTTCCATCCATCCACCCACCCAAACACCCACCCACCCACCCACCCGTCCATCCATCCGTCCCTCCCTCCTTCCTTCTTTCCTCCTTCCTTCCTTCCTTCCTTCCTTCCTTCCTTCCTTCCTTCCTTCCTTCCTTCCTTCCTTCCTTCCTTCCTTCCTTCCTTCCATCCATCCATCCATCCATCCATCCATCCATCCATCCATCCATCCATCCATCCATCCATCCATCCATCCATCCATCCATCCATCCATCCATCCATCCTTCCTTCCTTCCTTCCTGCCTTACTTCCTTCCTTCCTTCCTTCCTTCCTCCCTCCCTCCCTCCCTCCCTCCCTCCCTCCCTCCCTCCCTCCCTCCCTCCCTCCCTCCCTCCCTCCCTCCCTCCCTCCCTCCCTCCCTCCCTCCCTCCCTCCCTCCCTCCCTCCCTCCCTCCCTCCCTCCCTCCCTCCCTCCCTCCCTCCCTCCCTCCCTCCCTTCCATCCAATCTATCCTTCCAATCCTTTCCTTCCCATCCTTCCTTCTATCCACCCATCTATCCGTGCTTCTGTAACTTTGAATCTACATTTGAATTATAAAAAGCAGCACTCGAACACCACACACCACACTTCTCAACTTACTTGTACAGCTTGGCCAAAAGACGTTTGTACGAGAGATGCTTGTCTTTGAAGTTTAATGGAATAGTTGTATGTGAACGCGTCATAGAAGTCTGAACAAGCCGTTCTTGTTCTCTGATAATCTTTTCAATTTTCAATGTCTCTTTTTCAAGCCATTGACGGTAATCATCTCTGTAGTGAAAGATGTTTGGTTGGAAAAACGGATGGCATCCACTACGAAGAATAATCAGAAGTTCTCTCATCTCCTCTAGTAAAACCTATAGAAAAAAGTATTTCATTCTAAAGAGGCTCTGCACGCTATTGTTATCGCTATTTTTATTCGATCCTTCACTTTTCGCCAAAAATTTCCGTCGTTCATTTTTAAGCACGGGGGCCTGGAACTCAGGAACCTAAGCCAACCGTTTTCTTAGTTGGAACTCTCGTGCGTATTGGAAAACGGATGTACGTGTGAACTCGACATTTCGATTTTTCAGTCAAATATATGTGTTTTTGTGAATCGATAAGCCGAAACGTAGTTGTTTTGGATTGACTGGTTCCTGAGTCCCAGGCCCCCAAGGTGTTAAAATGAACGACGGAAATTTTTGAGAATTGGCATGTTCAGAAGTCAATACGTCAGGAACTATTTGACTAAATCAAAAACGGCAAAATAACTTATTAACTGATTTTTTCTGCTCTATTTAAATACGTTAAAACCCCACAAGTGATATAAGCACTTTAAAAGTTTTTTGAACGTAGCTTAAAAAGTTACTGTTCATGACCCAACGTTTCGACACTCCGATCTAGTGTCTTCATTAGGGGGTGGTCGTTGTGAAGACATCCCGATAGTATAAATATGGGACCTGCCTTCACAACGATCACACTTGGCCGAAGTTTCGAAACGTTGGGTCATGAACAGTAACTTTTTAAGGTTACGATATTTAAAAATACAAAAAAAATTTTTTTTGCGTAATTAGCTGCCTTAAGCCAAATGCTGAAAGATTTTGAAAAGTTTATTTCGTTTAAAGCAAAACTCATTAAGATATTTAGCGATGAAAATTTCAAGCAGCTCTGTTTTCCCGCAAAATTTAAATGTTCCAAGGCTTATTTCTTCAGCTTTAAATTTCAGCTAAACTGCCGTATTCAAAAGACTTTTGTTGAACACGGGTTTTGGTCGATTTTTTTCAAATTTTCACAATGTATCGGAGACAATAAGAGCTTCAAAAGTGCGTGCGGTAGCTATACGATTTTATTTTCAATTCTGAGTAATTGACTACGATTCATGGTATGCACGGAACTTAACTGAGGTTGCAAAAGAATGCCTTATATCTCAAAAATAAAAAAAAAGCATAGCTACCGCACATACTTTTGTAGAACAGCTAGTTGAGTTTCAATTAAAACTATTTTTACATGATTTGATTGAAACTGTAGTTCAATAAAAGTCGCGGCGCAAAACGAATGCGTTTTCAGAATTTTGTCAAAACAAAACAAGTTTAAATACTTTTCAAAATTGTAAATCAACTGTCCAATTCTACAATCATTTTGCTATAAACTGTAAAAATTTGAATTTGATTGCTTTTAAACTCAACGCGCAGTTAAGCCAGAGTAGCGTTAAACTATGTCTGTTCCTAGTATTTCTTTTATGTTTTTATAAAATATAAAACCGTTATTGTAAGATTTCGTGAAATTTTATGATAATGTTGTTTATGTAAAAATTGAAAAAAATAGGGTGACACCAGCCAACAATTTCACAACGCAAAGAGCAAATCTGATATTTTGAGCATACTTGTTGTAAGAACAACAAAAGCTTCAGAGAGACATACCTTTGTTCCATCTTTGCCCAAGCTTTTTTCAATAAATGTCTTATAAATGGTATGTCTTTTTTGAGTTAAGCAAAATGCTTTGCGTACCAGGTCAGTGAGGTCATCTGACTCTATTGGAAAGACGCTTGCAGGTGAAATAGGGTCCATGTCGTATAACATGCATTCCTTAGAAGTTGGAGTTAGATGATAGAGATATCTAGAAAATTAAATGGTAGACTTGTGGGAAAATGTACAAACAAGATAGGGGCTTTTTTAAAAGGGTTTTCCACATGCCCCTTCAGGAAGAAAGAAAGGAAGGAAGAAAAGAAAGAAGGGACGAAGGAAGGAAGGAAGGACAGACGGACGGAAGGAAGGAAGGACAGACGGACGGAAGGAAGGAAGGAAGGGAGGGAAGGGGGGGAGGGAAGGAAGGAAGGAAGGAAGGGAGGAAGGGAGGGAGGGAGGGAGGGAGGGAGGGAGGGAGGGAGGGAGGGAGGGAGGGAGGGAGGGAGGGAGGGAAGGAGGGAGGGAAGGAAGGAAGGAAGGGGAGGGAGGGAGGGAGGGAGGGAGGGAGGGAGGGAGGGAGGGAGGGAGGGAGGGAGGGAGGGAGGGAGGGAGGGAGGAAGGAAGGAAGGAAGGAAGGAAGGAAGGAAGGAAGGAAGGAAGGAAGGAAGGAAGGAAGGAAGGAAGGAAGGAAGGAAGGAAGGAAGGAAGGAAGGAAGGAAGGAAGGAAGGAAGGAAGGAAGGAAGGAAGGAAGGAAGGAAGGAAGGAAGGACGGAACGAAGGACGGACGGACGGACGGACGGAAGGAAGGAAGGAAGGAAGGAAGGAAGGAAGGAAGGAAGGAAGGAAGGAAGGAAGGAAGGAAGGAAGGAAGGAAGGAAGGAAGGAAGGAAGGAAGGAAGGAAGGAAGGAAGGAAGGAAGGAAGGAAGGAAAAAATGAAGGAAGGAAGGAAAAAATGAAGGAGTTCAAAGAAAGAAGAAAAAGAGAATGAAAGGAAAGAAGGAAAGAAGGGAGGAAAGGAGGAAAAAAGGAAGGGAACTAAAGGAAAGAAAAGAATGGAGAAACAGTAACTTTCTTTTAAAGCTACCTAAACTATCTTTGACAATTACAAACATGATACACATTTTCATAACTTAATACCAAATGCTAAATAATAGTTACTGTAGTTAGTAATAAAATCACAAAGTTTTGAAGTATTCTTTGTTTTCCACCTACATGTGCAGTAGTATATACATGTACAAATTAAACCCTTTAACCTTTTTAGACAATATAGGGTACAGCTTGGAATTCAGTTGTAAAAATGTGACAAAGCTAGAAGTTCTGGTCACATTTGCTTACACAATTGCACTGTACAGTGTAATTGATAAACTTTTTGCAAGATTTGGATAGCTTACATTACTGTAGGTGACATTTAACATGGTAACTGTGTATAGTACCTACGATATTACACATATACAGTATTAAAGTAAAATGAAATTAATTCGCAGGTTACATTGTGCACATGTCTAACACTCAGTTATTTTACCTTGAATCGGAATGCCTACGAAAATGAGGATCTAAGTTTGGAAAATCAACAGCTTCCATAGAGTTTGACAAGGCGTCTTGGGATGATACAAGAACAGGATACTCAGCAGCAATTAATGCACATTTATAAGTATCATACTCCTTGATTAGCACATAGAAAGTTAAAGATGGAAATGTTACTCAGCAAACTAGCTAAGTAAACATGGAATTACACTTACTGTAAATGTATAGTATATTGATGGGTCACAATAATTAATAGAATTAAAAGAGACATTACCCCCTACCCACAAAAGAAAATGAATTTGTCTAACCCCAAGATCAGACCTGAAGATCCTAATGACCAAATCAGACTTGATCAGGCTACGTAGAGACTAGAGAACTGAAACTACAGTCATGTACATGTATATGTACAGCACCTTAGACCTACATGCCTGCTGATTGTCTGCCATGTTTGGCTTCAATCAACAGGCCAAAGATATCTCCATCACTCCAGTTATAAAATGTATATGGAGCTCACTGCTACTGTATGCTATTAGGGCGCTGCCTCTCACCAATAGTTAAGCTCGGTTAGACGGGGTTAGTAATTGGATGGGTGACCATCTGGAAATAGCCCCGTTCTCGGGGTGGGGACTCATGTGAGTAGAGTTTAGTTGGTCTCTCCTGTGCTGCGAGGGTTTTTCGCTGGGTTCTCCGGTTTTCCTCCCACCGTAAAATCAACACCTATAGGTCTTAGCTGTAAATGGAGGACCCCACCAGCTCTGCTGAAAAACTTATCCTCCTTAAATAAAGAATAATAATAATAATAATATGTACAGAATGATACAGCTGTAGTTGTATGTACAGTACTATAGCCTAGTTCTCACTTGTCGTAAGAATCGGGGACAGTTCTTAATCCTCAATTGTCAGCGATGCTTACGACAGCCACGTTCACACTTGTCATGACTTGTCGTAAGAATTGGGGACTTTTCCTGCCCCCAATAGTCCCAGACGAGTGGTTTCAGTGTTCCTCAGTGTTCATACATGTTGTACAACTAGTCGTAAGAATCCCCCCCGATCATCAGTGACCATCTGGGATGCATTTTCCAAATAGAAATGATTATGATTCTTGCAATGCTTCCGATCCAGGGCTCAAAATAACGGCCGGTCACCGGTCAATGACCGGCCAAATTTTTAATGTGACCGGTCAAATTTGTATAACGCCGGTCATTTTGACAGGTCATCTTACTTGCAATTAATTGTATATTTGTATTACTTTCCATTTGAATGAACTTAAAATGATTGTTGTTGTGCTGTTGTAGACCTGTTTCATAATGTCTGATATATATTGAAGTGAACTATGCATGCATTTCCTTTTTATGACAAACGTTCATATCAGTACTATAGCTATATAGCGTAGAATATACTTTACATGTTTTTTGTTGGGTTGTGGGTTTGTTGTTTGTTTTTTTGGGGGGTGGCGTCGTGAAATTTGACCGGTCAAAAATCGCCTTTGACCGGTCACAATTGGAACTGACCAGTCACCATGACCGGCGTAACATGAAACGTTATTTTGAGCCCTGCGATCAGATCAGCAACTCTCTGGGATGTTACTTCAACCATGTTCACACTTGTCCCTAACAATCCCAGATGATCTGGGACAGGAAAAATCTCTGATTCTTCTGACAAGTGAGAACCAGGCTTTATTACTGTACTGTAACTATAATTACCTCAGGATGTAAAGGTTTATCAGATTCTTTGTATGATACAAAGACTGCTTGAGTACCTACATTTAAAGTTGTGTGTCTTAATTACAGCATTTAAAATACATGTAGACTTGAAACAAGCATGCTTCAAACAAGGCCTCGAAATAATTCTTGAAAGTATACCGGTCCTCATGGCCGGTAAAAAATTACATTTGCCAGTCAAAGAAGATTTTTTACCGGTCATCTTTTTTTTTTTCATTTGCGCCTATTTTAAGTGTACTTGTGCAGGTTCATTCTCACAAGAAAATGCTTACTTCTTTGGCGGGAAAAAGATGAAAAACTGCAATTTCACTATGTCTTAGGCCCCGTCCACACTATACCGGATAGGTTTTCGTGCCGGCACGAAAACCTATCAGGTATAGTGTAAACAGATGGCATAATTATGTGCCGTTTCGTGCCGAATATACGATATAACCCTGTGATCCAACCAATCACCACGCTCTATTCTATTAATATACTTCCGAAACGATTTCGATCTCCGTTCACACTGTAGCTGAAACGGCACAAAAAGCTATCCGATACAAGATGTACCTCTTTCGAGATCGGAGCGGTGCAACGGCGTGCCGGCACAGAAATTGTGCCGGAACAGGCGTTTTGTGTGTGAACAGAAGGCCTATCCGGTATGGTTTTCGTGCTGGCGCAAAAGCTATCCGGTATAGTGTGAACGGGGCCTTAGTGGTGGTTTTAGGAAAAAGGAACTCAGTTGCGCTTGTGTTTTGTTCCTGGTTTTCATCTTCTTCGGTGGCGGCGGTTGACACTTTGCAGACGAATATTGACTCGCATTTCCAGTTGGACAGATTTGGTATTTCCCAACCCAATAATTTTCTTCGCTATAGCCAATATCGTCTTCATTAGCAGGCACGGAACACACATTACAAATGGTAACCGCACAATTTACACATGAATATTTGGTATTTGGACACTGACAAACAGAACAATTGTTTGCCATAGCGTCAGAAGATTGCTGCTCAGCCTCTGTGCCACGAGGTATCGCGCACAAGTGTAATTTGAGTTGCAAGCATTAAAATAGTAGGCTGTGGGTGCAATGCCTGCAGTGTTTTGAGAAGTGAGACTTCCACTTTTCCCCAAATGAAACACAAGCAATTGTTGAGAAACAATTACCCTGGAGCATATCTAGTTAAATCAGCTGGTACATGTACTTTTCAATCTTTACTGAAGAAGTACCATGGTGCTTTTCTCCCACCTACCATTTCACCAGTTGCTGGTTGCTACTCTAGTTGGTGTTATTAGTGGTGTTTATATTTTTGCTCCAGGGATTATTGATTTTACAGAGCAACAAAAGTTAAAGAACCCCCTCTTGTACGCATTTTGTATTAAAAAAATTTCCCGGTCATAGATATCCAGTAAGCGACGATATTTGCCGGTCAAACTGAAAAATTTACCGGTCAGTGACTGGCACTTATTTCGAGGCCTGCTTCAAACCTTTTTTATTTGTAAAAATTTAAATAACATTTATACTACTGCATACCTGGATAAAATGTTCTATATAGGTGCTCATCAACTGCCTAGAAATGAAAAAAAAAGGTCCATACTTCATAATAATGTCCTAAGGTAATCTGTAATAAATTATTATTTATTTATTCTATATTCAAAGCTATCCATGACGTTATAAAACAAACTGTTACCACTTGAAATCTGTCTGGTTCCATGTGGCATGCCAGTTTCATCAAGTAACGACAAGGTCTAGAAAAAAAAATTGAAAAATTTCATTATTAAATTTTATAATTTCATTATATTATTAAATTTTATAGAACTTCCATACTGTAAAGAATCCTGCTAATGCTTTCTCTACAAAGAGTTCTCACTAGTTGATGAGTAAAATCATCTGCTGTTAAACACTGAGTAAAATAAAAAAGTGGTTAGTTTTGGGCAGCCTACTGTACTAGGGATAGATGCATGCCCTGTTCCACCAATACATTTTGGACTGTAAAAATGTCTGACCAACCACCATTATGAATTTATGAATATATATATA
Organism: Paragorgia papillata; assembly: GCA_035771165.1. NCBI lineage: Eukaryota > Metazoa > Cnidaria > Anthozoa > Scleralcyonacea > Coralliidae > Paragorgia > Paragorgia papillata. The sequence continues at coordinate 1,935,200 of JAWNZC010000016.1, read as the reverse complement.
TATATATATATATATATATATACACATACAAATGAGCATGTGTGATTTTGTTCACGGAATGTCAGAAAGGGCCTCAATACCATAAACTAAGGTAGAGCGAATATACTTATTTAGCATATACCTCGCAGGTGAATAGTGCTTTTCAAGCAATCTGATTGGTTCTTCTAGCTCGGGATATCCTGCACTATTCACCTGCGGGCAAAACAAAATGGCGGACAGTTTTGCTTTGTTTACCGAGGCAGGAGATTTTGTTGATAAACAAGGGTGATGTAGTAGAATAACGAGAAAAGTCAACAAAATTAAGTAGAAGAGTGTCGACAGGTATGTTTCTTTACAATTTTCTAGCCATTAATATATTCAAAAGCTGTAAAAACTGTTTTGTCAACAAATAATTGAGTACACCGAGTTGCTGGCGGCCGACAGCGACGGCCGTGTCTTGTTTATACTCTTGTATAAAAATACCGAAAAATATAAGAATGTTAAACTGTTATTTCATTTATGAGGTATATGCTAAAACAATTATTCACCTCAGTGTCGGTGAATAGTGTGGATATTCACCTCGCCGAAGCGGCTCGGTGAATATCCAGCACTATTCACCTCCACTTCGGTGAATAATTGTTAAATAGTATAGTTTAAGTGGGCTTACCTCAAAATGTTGAGTGTCGCAACTGTCAGTTTTACGCAGGACGATCTTCAGGTGTCTGAAGATCGCCCTGCGTAAAACTGACAGTTGCGACACTCAACATTTTGAGGTAAGCCCACTTAAACTATACTATATATATATATATATATATGTTAGGTGTAAGCTCTCTCGATGAGCAATTTCTCTCTTAGAGCAAATGCTAATAAAATATTGTTTATATTGTTTATAATTCAAAAAAGTATATAATATACTGGTTATTATTACAAAATCTTACCAGATGTACAGCAGATCTTCATGCCTGGAACTATTACAGGTACAGTACATTAAATAAAAACAATTTCAACAACTACTGGGCATTTATAACTTACATCAATTTTTGAAAAAAGTGATGAATGTCTTTAAGTTTCTTTCCATGCCTGTAATGCAGTAGTTAATAAAAGATTGCTTAGGTTTACAGCAGTAGCTAAGGGTGACTTGAACCACAGGTTGCAACGTTACAAATGGGGCACTTATCAGAATTTAAGTTGAGATAGAGGGCTAGGCAGAGAACAAAATAATTCCCTTTTACCCACTCCACCCAAGTTTTCCCCACCTCTCTCTCTCAATCCCATATACCGGTAGTCAAACCAGATGTTCTCTTGCGTGTGACTTTGCAATATTGATATGCAACATTGCAATTTTGATTGATGGATTCAATCAGCAACCTGCAAACGCTTTATCATGATTCCTCAATGGGTTGCCCTAAAAAATCATTTTAAATGCCAAACTTTGGAAAATGTGAAATTCTACATAAACTTAGAGCCATTACCTTCAAGAATAACATCACATTTATGTGTTGTTCGAAATTTAAAACCAATATTTTAAGCAACCCACTGAGAAATCATGATAAAGCGTTTGCAAGTTGCTGATTGAATTGCAATGTTACATATCAATATTGCAAAGTTGTACATAAGAGAACATCTGGTTTGACTATAATCTTAATGGAATCTCTCTAAATACAGGGTTTGAATTAACATATCGTGATTCGCAAATCGCGATGCACTTTTTGAAATATGCGATCCAAAACAAACATAAAAACTCCAAAATTGCGATGCAAAGTAACCGCTGAGTGCCTTCCAATAACTTCTTCGCAGCGTGTTTTGGTTTATTACAAAACAAAACAACAGCCTTGGATAGTTCTTACGTTACATCGCATCATAACAATAAAAACGTCGTGAAACTGAAACACTACTACTGTAAATTTATCCTTCATAATTGATTCAGTGAGATTTTGAGCGCAGAAATAAAACAAACACATGTCATTTCAGACACATTTCTGACACAGTTGTTTCGCCTGCAGTTTCAAACGTCACATTTAATATGAGTAAAATGCTTGGAAAGGTTTGAATTAAGCACTGATGAGTTTGACCTCTGGAGTTTGACGTTTGAAACAAGCTTACATAATTAATGTGGGGTTTTTTGTGCGGCGTTTCGAATTCTAGTCAGATCCAGAACTCCAACGCCGCTTCTGTCTGAAATAACGAAGTGAAAGTGGAAGTCGAAGCTGGGGGGGGGATTAGTCCCAGCCCCCCCTACTTTTTCAACAAAATATTTTCACGATGCACTTTTGAAATGTTAATTTGAACCCTGAAATATTGTAGAAAATCCCCCTTTCAGTTTTATCCACTGTTGGGGGCTGCTACTTGGGGGGGGGGGGGGGGGGAGGGAGAGTACTTTCAAGAGCCCACTACTTTCGGGTGGTAAAAATACTAAATACATTTAACATTCTGTGGATACTGATGTAGGTAAATAAATACAAACTAAATTTGCTGTATTACATAAAACAATTTGAATGCATGATATCCTCTTAATATGAACGTAAAATAAAAATATATCATTATCAATTGTACATGTGTTCACTGTACTTTATCACACTGAAGCATGCTCTTTACAAAACATTGCTACTTAAAGGGGGCTGCTATGTACTTACTCGGGGGGCACTACTTTATGGGGGGCACTACTTTATGAGGGGCACTAATTTTTTAAGACATCTCAAATTTACAGCTTCTTTCAGGGGACCACTACTTTTTTTTTTTTGGGGGGGGGGGGATTATATTTTTGGGATTCTACAAGCAAGGGCCCACAGAGTTAAATGCCTACAGATGAAGCTCTTAGAAGGATATCACACTCACAAGTCTACATATCTATAAACTTGTCTCTCTAGAATGAATAAAATATACCTGATTGCACTCTTTCCCACCTTTTTTTATGCAAAAGCAAACTTTGCATGTCCCTTGGTCCCTGACCACTTTATTCTGTAAACAACAGAGCTGTCAAACCCATTGTTTTTTGTGAATCAGTTTGTTTGCTTGGGAATATTAATGATTTGCATAAAGGCTAATGAGTGCAATCAAGCATAATTTTTTTCTTTCTTCTATGGCCTGTCCACATGAGACCGGGTTATCTCGGGGTGTAAGGATAACTTGAGGGCTAGGGTCAAAGTTGACCTTGTTTCACTCGATAAAACACAACTACCAAGTTGCCCCTGTGCCCCCGAGATAACCCTAGCCTTCACACAAACACACCAGAAATGACAACAATTAAACGCATGCAAATGCACGTGAACAAATAGTGTGTATAAATTAATTAAGAATGTGTTGACACTCACCCCCGCGATAACTTGGGTACATGGAAGTGGGGGTAGGGTTAATATGATAACTCGCCTCATCTGAACTATGGAAAAGCTTGCACATTGCTTCCACTGCTCAGATTAGCTTTTGCTACCTGCAGGATAGTGTTATCCTTTTTGTAAATTGTATACAATCAATAAATTGAATTGAATTTAACCAAAATTTCATTTCTGTGATCTGTGGTCAACCTTTCCAATTAATATTTCGAGATATAAATGGATTAACAGACAAACAAACCAAAATGAAAACATGGTTAACACGGGTTGTATTTTTCATCTGGTAAAGAAAGTGATATTTAGGCGATTATAAAACGCTTCTTCATCACATACCTTACAAGAGTTGACGCAATATCGTGGGGTGACGGGGAATCCCTTTCTCCGGATTCCGTAGCAGAAGACGGCGTGCCGCCATTCGCAATTATAGCAGAGCTTTTTCGTAGCCATACTTCAGTCTCTGCTTTGAGAAGTTGCTGTAACAGCGTCTCGTCAATATCTATGAACGTTGGCCTAAGCATTCTGTTGGGTGCCGATGTGGCCATTTTATCCACTCTTCTTTTAGCACAGTATGAAGCACCATGATCAGATTTCTGTTCGTCATGAAACCATCTTGTGACTGTTGTTTTCGTTTAATATTCTCGGAAGAATGGGGAAGGCAAGGTACAACAGGGTTCCCTCAGGGATAGAGTGGTCGCCCAGGGGATTAGAGAGAATAATCTATGCTATATTTTTAGCAATTTTGATGCAAACAAAATTTGCGCGAAATTGTACAAAACCAAACAATTTTTAAAAGTATTATACTGATGAGTAGCCGATATGAAATGAATAATAAAAAAATCCTTTGGGTATGTTACAAGCACTAGTGGTTACATCATGGAGCTGAGAGTATAGTATATGGTTGAAACAATTAGCATACATAATAGTTTACGAAACGATTACATGGAGCGGGCTAGCCCGGTAAGCCGGGATGATTTCAGGCCGAAATTCGCAAAAAAATATAGAAATGTGTAAATACTCTGTTGCAATTAATATTAAATGTTTGGACTTTCCAGCCTCCTTCATAGGCAACTCTGTGGGCAATTGGGTGTAGATTGGGTGGAGTGGGCAATCTTGGGTGGAGTGGGCAATCTTGGGTGGAGTGGGCAATCTTGGGTGGAGTGGGCAAAGGGGGTGTCACATTGGCCACATACTGCATAGAGTTGCCTGTGGAGTAGGCTAAATGTTTTTGTCTAATTTGAGGCAGCAGCTTCACTTCCGATAGTAACTTCAGCTTCTAGTTTATTCTATAAGCCCATCGTTAATAAAAAGATTGTTATAGTCTTAGCTAACCCATGAAAGCGTCTTCACGAAGACTAATTAATCTATTAAATCTTCGCTATGATCACGAAACACACGAACAAGGTTTTGATGTTCTATTTCAGTTCCTTTCGCAGCAATATTTATTCACACAGTCAAGCAAACGAACGCGTATACATCGAAGCGAGTTCAACAGTTTTTCAGCCCGGTTTGACGATAGGCAGCCCAAGCACTATCACGTACTGTCTGTCGTATTATATAATATACTTAAGTATATTATATAATACGACAGACAGTACGTGATAGTTAAGTATATTATATAATACGACAGACAGTACGTGATAGTGCTTGGGCTGCCTATGGTTTGCCGGGATGAAAACGATTACATGGACATTTTCATCCCGGTTAACAGGGCTAGCTCGCAGTCGCTTGCCATGTAATCGAAATGTTAAAAACATGCGTTTGATATACAAAGCTGGCTCAGCCCTTGGCTGAAACATTCTTAATTTCACAAACGGTTTTAAAAGATGTGAAAATACAAAAGAGATTCTAAAATCTTGCACCAAATTAAGGATGAGCGCAACGGACTGCATGGAAATGTAACATCTTGATTTCTGTTGGCCCGGCAGAAATCGAGTTAATTTTTTAGTCCGTTTCAGCTTGCTTTTGAAATCCGATACGTATAATCGAAATGAACATTCCGAACTTACGTTGCAATGTTCCGAACTACGTTGCGAGGTAGATACAAATTTAAGTCGGCAATTTGTTTCTGCTTAACCAAGTATCTATTATTATATTCTGTATACAACAAATAATCTTCTTCTCTGTGATTTTACCAAAGGAATTCAATTCAAAGCTTATTAAATTCGAACTTCACAACGAACTTCCGTACCAAGTTCCCAGCCTTCCAACGAATGTTGACAAACGAATTTCAAAAGCAAGCTGAAACTGACTATAACTTCTTTGCAAAGTTCGCGATAATAAAACAAACGCAAAAGCTTACGGGGAAAAGAGTGTGTGTTTCCACAAGTGGTAACGTACACGAGAAATATTACTGTAATACTTTACCAAAAAGAATCCTCGTACCCAGGGCCATTTGTAGGGAACTGGGCCAAGATGGCGAATAAAACAAAATGGCGGGAACAAATGGCCCTGGTGGAGGCTAGCTCAAAATGCGCAGTACATTGCGCATTTTATTAACTAGAACTCAGTTCTTTACACAGTAATTATACCTAATTACACCTAATTATTGCATGGTGTAAAATATAATTTCCCGTGCCGTGTGCAGGAACAACCGACAAGGTCAAAATACAATTTAAAAACCCCCCAACAAAATCAAACCGTCTGATTTACGCCATAAGCTCTTGACCAATCGGAGGCTGAGATAGCCTAGCCTCCACCAGGGCCATTTGTTCCCGCCATCTTGGCCCAGTTCCCTACAAATGGCCCTGGGTACGAGGTTGAGCTTGCTGTTTAGCTGAAAAACGATTGGTTTCAACAATAAAAGTTTAAACTTTACGAAAAAGAATATAGTAAAAGTCAGGACTACTATTTCAGGGTTATTGGAAAGACTAAATTTAACATCAAGTGCAGAAGAGGAAATATTCGTCATTTATTTAAAGGCTCTAGTATTATAATCTTATTCTTAATGCGTTATGCCCAAGCAATACACCAGAAGAGGAGCCAATTGGGAATTAGGATCAGAGTTGTGACAGCATACGACCAGGCACCAAGCAAAAAGGAATCGCGTAGAGATGACAAGAGAGAATTAGTAAATAGCGTAGTGGAATCATAGAGAAGTTGTTCAAAGTTATGAACATTCTGTGAACTTAAATAACTGTAAATAAAGGTCAGAAGGAATAAGATTGACGGTGGAGAAGAGAGAAATACTAGAACAACTTGAATGAGACGTCGGAACCTACAAAGATAGGAAGTTAGGTTAGGTTAGGTTAGGAAGATAATATATAATTTTATATAGTTGGGTAAAGAAGAGGTATAACATAGAAATAAAATAGACTAGAAACAAACAAATAAACAAACGACTGCAAATGTAACTGCAAGAATATATTCAATTATTATATGGCTGGGCTTGTTTTCGGGTCATTGCGCCAAACGGCGCACGCTGATTGGTTGCTGAGAGGTCTGGAAAAAGCCGTAATGCCCTCTCGGCACTGTGTGACGGGCATTACATCCTTTTTAATGACCTGCAAGTTTTGGCGGGAAAATTACTGAGTTGATTTGAATGAAAATAAAAGCGAATTAGATATATTCGTTGGGAAATTTTGAACAATAATACGTCCTGAAACATCAGTGTTTCTTTTTATAAAAACTTATTTAAAAGCGCGAAAAATAAAAGTGTAAACATGAAGCGAAACGAACAAGCTCAAAAGTAAGAACTAAGGTGAACAGCGACACCTGATCAAGACAAACGTAGAACTAAAAACAGATAAGAAAACAAACCAAAAGCCATATAATAAAAGGCTTATTAACCTCGTTTTCTCGGTCTGTACGGGAAAGTATTTGCCCTCGGTTTCTCTCGCACAAACCTCGCTCCTTCGTCGCTCGGTCTGTACGAAAACCTCAGGCAAATACTTTCCCGTACAGACCTCGAACTCGGTTAGTAAGCCTTTAATTAAACCTTCTATTAACCGTGATTAAACAACAAACAAACAAACAAACTAACTAACAAACAAACAAACAAACAAACAAACAAACAAACAAACAAACAAACAAACAAACAAACAGGCAGGCAAACAGGCAGACAGACAACCCCAACAATTACCATTACAACTATACAGCAACAGCACCAACAGCAGCTGTAACACCACTACCACGACCACCACCACCATCATCACCGCCACCACCATCATCACTACCACCATCATCATCACCAACCATCACCACAACTACCACCACCACTACTATAACCACCACCACCGCTACCACTACCAACAACAAAGTATGTAAATTATACCATCTCAATACCCTGCAATAACTTACATATTTTTCGTGGAACCAACCAAAAGAAATGAAGGAGCAGTAAACACTGCCAAAAAATAACCAAAAGAAAAGTTCACCGTAGCCAGGCAACCAACTGAACAAGTGTAAACCACCAAAGCAAGAGACTTGAGAAGCATCACATCTCGAGTTGTTAGGTTAGTAGAGATACTAAAGAAAAGTGGAATATAAACGCTATCTAATCGTCTTAAAGGGTAATAGCACTAAAAATTAAGTTTGTCTAATTTGAAAGAATGGCATAAAATTGTAATAGAACATCCTTTACAACTTTTTCGTATCTCTCTTTGTTTTCAAGATATTTAAATTTGTTTGATATGTAAATGAGATGGTCTCTGACGTCAGGTGTGGGGTAAAATATTTTCACATGTAGCAAAACCAGTTATATCTCTAAGTTTGTTCAGCGAAATCATTTGAAACTGTGCACATGAAAACTCCTTGCGACGCTGAACATTTCATGTTAGATATGTAAGTGATTTTGCTCTGTATGAAAATATTTTACCCCACTCCTGACGTCAGAGACCATCTCATTTACATATCAAACAAATTTAAATTTTATTTCGAGTTCTTCCAAACTTCCACAAGTGTTTCTATAACTCTATAGGAACACGGGAAAAATGGTTTCTATTTCCTTTATAAAATAACTCGTCAAAATAGATTAAACGTTAAAATTAATCCAAATAAAAAGCGTAAATTCTCATTATCCTCCATGGATGGCGTATTGGATTGCGTTTGATGCCGTATAATAGTGTTTCTGTACAAATTTTAATTAGAATGATGGCGTATTGGATGGCGTAATGTTTCCATAGAGTTATAGAAACACGGCTTTTAACCAATCATCGCTTGCTTTTTCAAAATGTTATTTTATAAATATACATACATATACACACACATTCAATAACCCAAGCTGGCAATTTGTTTGATTCATTTGTTTTCTCTGCAGTCTTGTTTGTGTATCAGGAACATATGGTAATTTTGCTGGGGGGCGTGGTGTAGAAAATGTGACATGAATGCACGATATAGTGGCTATATATACAACACCTAGATTTGGAGAAAAATCCAAACAGCACAACACAACGCATAAAAACACACAACGCAACGCAATGACGCTGCGCAACGCAACCCAATGACGCTGCGCAACGCAACCATAGCAAAGCGCAACGCAACAGAACGCATGCCAGGGCCTCTTTTAACCAGTCCCCCCTTGAGCCCCCCCCCGAATTGATTTTGCCCCCCCCCAGTAAAAGTCCCTTTTCGCCCCAGGATAAAATGTGTATGGATAAGGCGATAAGCAAGTCACTTAAATAGTTTCAGTTGTTACAAAGGTATACTGGATAAATCTTTGTATTAGTTAAATGGTTTTTATTTTGATAAGATGTATGTGGTGACAAAAATCTTTTTATAGTTCCTCACAACATTCTCCGTATTATATTTGAAAGTGAGCATGCTGATGAGTTCTCACACAAAGCGAAACAGTCAGAAATGCGTTGTATTTTAACTAGTTTTTATGACATTTTATGACCTTCAGTGTTCTTAAAAATCACCCCTCAGAATGGCATTTCCGAGACTCTGAATTTCAGAACATTTCGGGGGGAGCATGCCCCCGGACCCCCTAGAACAGTCTCTTTTTGTGAGGACCCCCGCGGAAAAATCCTTAGGAGAGGCCCTAACGCATGCACAGGGGAAAGTAACGCAACGTAACATAGCGCAACACAACACAACGCAGAAGAAAAAATGCGCCTGTTCACGTAACCTTACCTTAACAAAAATGGCAAAACCAAGCTGAATAAAAACGACACCATCAACGCAATAATAGAAAACCTGAACGGTTCAAAATCAAAAGGAATCGGCCGAATATAGCGAGACATTAGTGGAGTGACGTAGATGAGTAATCCCACAAAATGCCCCGCGAGGAAGACTCGAAGAACTTTACCAAAATGACGAGGAATACGAGTGAACGCGACCTCAAGAAAACAAAACAAAACAGTTGATAAAAAAAAAGGCACTCAAAGACTGCATACCATCGCCAGTGGGTTATTGAAACCCCAATTTAAGTTACACTATACCGGATTGCTTGCTTATCAGTATATTTTTCATCCAATTTTTAACCAAATTAAAACAAAATTTAATGGCTTGGTCCTAGATCTATGATCAATCATTCGACAAATTTTCATGAAACCCCGTGCAGTACTTTGCGAGATATCCCGGCAACAGACACACAGACAAAGTCAGACAGACAGACAGACAGACAGACAGACAGACAGACAGACAGACAGACAGACAGACAGACGGACAGACAGAGACACACAGACAGACACAGACAGACAGACAGACACACAGACAGACACACACACAGACAGACAGACACAAAGACAGACAGACACACACACAGACAGACAGACAGACACACACACAGACACACACCCACAGACAGACAGACACACACCCACAGACAGACAGACAGACAGACAGACAGACAGACAGACAGACAGACAGACAGACAGACAGACAGACAGACAGACAGACAGACAGACAGACAGACAGACAGACAGAGGTGAAAATATGACTTCCTGGCGGAGGCAACGAGCACTTTAGAACCTCCAACATATATTAAACGCATTCTCACTTCTTCTTGTGGTTGCTCGATCTTTTCAGAATCCTTCTCTTCTGCTTTTTCTGTACTTTGTTTCTTTTCTTCGTTTCCTTTGCTTTCCTTATTTCCAGTTCTGTTCATTTCACCACTTTCGCCGTCTTTGCTCACTTCTTTATGCTTTTTTGTTTCTGAAACGTTCAGGTTATAACCGAATTAAAGCAAAATTGGTTACAGAATCAAATCGTGCTTGGAAATACGATTATACGACTCAACCCTTTCCCGTCTGTAGATTTTCCTGCGCCAGTAAAATCGTCTGGCGTTAGCCATAGTTTATACATGTTGTTACATGCGGCATTGTCTGTAACAAGTTGTTGTGATCAACAAATCTGTCACAAGTTGTTCCCAAAACTTGTTGCGACATTGTTTGTAACAAGTTTTAATTGTGATCAAGAAGTCTGTCACATGCAGGTTGTTCTAATAACCTGCTGTGTCATTGTTTGTAACAAGTTGTTGTAATCAACAAGTCTGCCACAGGTTGTTCCAACAACTTGTTGTGGCATTGTTTGTAACAAGTTGTTGTGATCAACAAGTCTGTCGCAGTTTGTTCCAAGTTCCAACAACTTGTACACAGGCTTGTTGCAAGCCTTTTGAAAACATGTCTTGTTGACAAGCTGTGAGATGTTTACATGTGTAACCTAGGCGACGTACCATCCTCTGCAACCGACCAAACCCAACAAGCGACAGCAACCAAGATTGGTCCAACCATGAGGCAGCCCAGAGGAGGCATATAAAGACCAATGGAAATATAGCGATGAGTGGAAGATAGAACGTAAAAGAAAAAAGATTGATGAAATCGCTCCAGAAGATTATTGAGGCTCCTGAACATTCCTTCCAAGGCCCTAAAAAGAAAAAGAAATTAATTTTAGTGAAGATTTCAAATGAGATCAAATAACTACTGTACTATACTGTACCGTACCGTACTGTACTGTACTGTACTGTCAGCTGCACTGTTGGCTGTATTGTTGGCTGTGCTGTCGGCTGTACGGTCAACTGTACTATACTGTACTGTCTTGTGTAATTTACTGTACTGTACTGTCCTGTGTACTGTACTGTACTGTACTGTACTATACTGTACTGTCCTGTGTACTATACTGTACTGTCCTGTGTACTGTACTGTACTGTACTGCCCTGTACTGTACTGTACTGTACTCTACTGTACTGTACTGTACTGCCCTGTACTCTACATACCTGCCCAGTCTCCCAAGACCAACAGAGCTTTCACCATTTTGTTTTACTCCCTTCAGAGTGACTGCTTCAATACCATACTTCAGAAACAAACCATGGTTTGATGATGGTCGTCCCGAGGCTTGAGAAAACATCATAGTTCCCATGGTGCTTAGAGCACTTCTGTACTCATCCCAACCATCATTTGCATAATTGAAATCCTGCCAAAAACATATTTTATAAAAATATTATATTCATTTACATTTTACTGTATACCGGTCCTATACCTACCTGACAAAAGCTTCAAGTACAGACAGTACACGCCAATATAATACTGTAAAATCTCTCTTAGGCCCCTCTCAACCCCTCGATCTCAGCTATCTACTATTAATTGCAAACTGGAGAAATAAAATACTGACATTTTCGGAGCCCTTGACATGCGTCCTATTTAAGTTGTGAACACACTTGTATCAGCGCTCAATTTCTAGTAAGTCACGACTTATTTTGGACTAGCTTTCAACCCTGTTCTTATTTTAGTTGCGACTTATGGAGCGGGCTAGCCCGGTAAGCCGGGATGATTTCAGGCCAAAATTCGCAATTAGCAAGTAAATAACGGCAAATTAGCTACGTTAGTTTAACTTCAGTTTTACATATATACATTAATTACTCTATTATTTATTTTGTAAGCCCATCCTTAATAAAAAGATTGTTATATAATCCACGAAATCGTCTTCGCGAAGACTAATTAATTTATTAAATCACGAAACACACAAACAACATTTTGATGTTCTATTTCAGTTCCTTTCAGCACTATTTATTCACACAGTCAAGCAAACGAACGCATATCGAGGCGAGTTCAACAGTTTTTCAGCCCGGTTTGCCGGGACGAAAATGATTACATGGACATTTTCATCCCGGTTAACCGGGCTAGCCCGCTTGCCGTGTAATCGAAATGTTAAAACAGCATGTGTTTGATATATAAAGCGAGCTAGCGCAGTTAACCAGGCCAGCCCGGTTCATGTAATCGCCCCTTTACTTTGGTCCGAAACAAATTGACCATTTATATGGGCCTACACAAGTGTGTTTGCAACTTAAATAGGACACATCTTAATGAAGTCGCGACTTATTTTCTCCCATTTAAATGGCCCTAATGTCAATTCTTTTTAAATTATTTTCTCTTTGTAGATCTTTTTCATTCACTCTAATCAACTATTTATCTCTTGAATAAACAAATTTAAATCTTGTACCTGTTTCTTTAAGAAAACTGGAATACGTTCCGTTTCACACAAGTGAATAACCATGTTCACTAAATCAAGGTTTGGCAGTTGTCCATTGAGGCCTTCCATCATTATCTCCATACGACTAATATCTTTGCTTTCTAGATCAACATTAATTGCAGCCTGGATTGCCCCAGATCTTCCCAACATTGGAGAAGATTCCACATCTAATTTGTTACAAGAAAAAAGTAATACAAAGAAACAATTAAGAAACAGTTACTGTAGAACAAATTAAGGTTGCACTTTTTTAACAGGCTCAAAAGTCTCATTTTTCACTTGACTCAAGTTGTAATGTCTAAAAATATTGAGTGCTGCTGGATAGTGTTTAATATGTTATCATATATAGATAGATAGATGGAAACTTTATTTATGCAGAGTGACTCACTCCATCAGCTAAAAACATGCTGTTCTCCTAGACGTTCTGTGTAAAATATCCCAGAGTTTTAGATCCATAATAGCTGCATAATCTTTTCTTGACTTGAGTCACTTGCTCTTACACTAGCTTAGTTGGTGATGTGCATTACTAATTATTTCCTCTATTAATAATTCATTGTGAGGGTACACTTTACAGTGTACTTACAGTCAGTCTTGATGCCATGATATTCATTCAGCCATGTCTGTATTCCTAACTCTTTCTGATCAATCATCAGAAATATTATGTCTTTAGACCAATAGACATTATCTGTTAATAAAACATACTGAAATTATACTATATTGTATACAACAACAATAGCAGTACCAGTAGCAGCAGCAGCAGCAGCAGCAACACCAGCAGCAACAACAGGAGTGGCAGTAGCAGCAACAACAGCAGAACAAACAACAACAAAAGCAGCAGCACCAGCAACACCAGCAACAACAACAGCAGTAACAACAGTAGCAGCAACAACAGGAGTGGCAGTAGCAGCAACAACAGCAGAACAAACAACAACAAAAGCAGCAACAGCAACAACAACAACAGTAACAACAACAGCAGCAGCAACAACAGGAGCAGCAGCAGAAGCAACAACAGCAGCAGCAGCAACAATTACCGAACAGCAGCAGCAACAACAGTGGCAGCAACAACAACGGCAGCAACAACAACAGCATTAACAACAGCAGCAACAACAGGAGCAGCAGCAGAAGCAACAACAGCAGCAGCAGTAACAACAACAGTGGCAGCAGCAACAACAGTGGCAGCAACAACAACGGCAGCAACAACAACAGCATTAACAACAACAGCAGCAACAACAGGAGCAGCAGCAGAAGCAACAACAGCAGCAGCAGTAACAACAACAGCAGCAGCAGCAGCAACAACAACAACAACAGCAGCAGTAACAACAGCAGCTGGCAACAATAGGAGCAGCAGTAACAACAACAACAACAGCAGCAGCAGTACAGTAGCAACAACCACAATGTTCAGTAACAACACCCTGATAAAAACTAGATAAATATTACAATATGATGTAATGTAAAACATACTCCGAAAATGTTCAGCCAGAGACAACAACAAAACCAGTTCAAAAAATGGCTTGCTACTTTCTCCTTTAAATGGTATGGAAAAAACAAGTGCTTCCGTCCCTGCAATTCGTGGGGCACGTAAAATACCATAGACATTGGTTCCTATGACATTGCCTTTATCTGAAATCTCTTCTGGAAATTTTATTGTAAAATTTTGTTTGTACGCCTCCAAACCAATGCTAGCCATTTTATCCATTAGCCAAACTGGAAAGTCTTCTCTGTAATTTTCAGATGGGTTTTCAACTTCTGCTTTAAGTGCTTTGGCTGTGTGATGACTATTGTAGTTTGTATCAACCATTCCAGATAGTAGAGCATTCTCTGAAAAATAAGTTTTGTTGTTCATTGAAGGATATGCAAGTGATAAAAGCCAGATCAAACCACCAATGTAGCCAAGGAAACTAGGGGAAAAAACAAACAAACAGGGTTACTATTTACAGGGTTCTTTGCAAGCACTAGTGACTGGCAATTTTAACCATCTACAGTACTACAGTTTGTTGGCTACAATTTGTAACATGTTGTAATATTATACAATTAAATTTTTAAAAACTACAGTTTTCATACAGCTGGTGTATGTATCAGAATGAATTTGCATCAATTGCTTGAGTTTCTGGAGACAACCCTATCATAAGTTGTTTACAAGTTTGTGGTAAGGCCAAAAAAAAATACCTGGGTTTCCTATTTCTCTTCACAAAAACGTAAGTAGGGTAGTCGGATTTCTTTTTTTTTTAACTTTTTTTTAATTTACTGCCTAGGAATCACAATAATATTCTTTCCAACACCAAATGTCAATTACACTGTCTAGCACATCTATTAAAGCTAATTTTGAGCACATTACTTAGGTTCTGACGCCACGCTTGCTATCCCAGGTATTATTTTTTTGGCCTAAACAAGTTGTACTCAACAACGTCACAGATTGGTTGCATCATTATTTTAGGCATTGTTCATGATGTAGCAAGCTTGTAGCAACTTCATGAAATGCCATTGTTACCATAGCAGGCAGGGAGGGGTAATTGCCCTTCCAAAATAATTATTTGAAAAAGGAAAATTCAGGCAATTTTGACAGGTCTTGCTGTGAAATGTTCAAGAAAAATTTATACGGTATGTTAATTAGCTGAGACTGAAAATATAACTTAAAAATCAATATTTAACCCTAAATTCTTCAGGCAAAAAAACTCTGCCTAATCCCCGTGAAAAAGGCTTGACACATGTACTTATGACACTTTATGAAACCAACCAAATATGAAATAAATAGTGTCTGTAATTCAGTTCACAATTTAGCCTGCGAGCAGAGCCTTCTTTTCCTTATCTCTTCGCTGAGAGAGAGGAAGAAAAGTAGGCTCTGCTGTATTCGTGTTTGGCTTCGTCCAAGATTTAGGACAAAGTAACCCAATAATAATAATAATAATAATAATAATAATAATAATAATAATAATAATAATAATAATAACAGCAGAGCCTACTTTTCTTCCTCTCTCTCAGCGAAGAAATATGGAAAAGAAGGCTCTGCTCGCAGGGTATTCACAATTAAGTACCATTTTTCCATTTCTAATTTCAGTGAGATGCCTACTCTATTTGGTGACCCCATATAGTTATTTTTTCCCAAACAGAATTGGGCTGCTACACCTAAATGATTGTTACAACTTGTTCACAGCCTTGCTAGCAGTAGTCTTTGGTGATATGGTAATAATTATGCTCATAGTGAAAGAGTAAATGATTAATCATTCTTCTTATTGTTACGGTTGTTGTTGTGGTTGAAAAAAGCTGTAGGATTTTTCAGACCTGCCAACTTTACCAAACACTAAATCTGGAGATTTTAAAATATAATGATAAAAAACCTGGAGATTGACAGCCAAACCTGGAGATTGCTGCATGTAACAGTCCTTTTCATTTGATGCGTGCGATCGCATGCGCACGCGTTGGCACACGCGTGAACCCAACTGCGCGTGCTGTTTATCGCACGCATGAAACGCCATGTTCAATTTTTCATTCACATTGCAATTGTGAAAATGTGTGAAAGTTTCAGTAATATGTCACATCTCACAATGTAACGTAAGGTGTTACAACGTAACGTAAGGTGTCACAACACAACGTAAGGTGTCACAATGTAACAGAAGGTGTCACCAATGCAACGTAAGGTCTCACAACGTAACGTAAGGTCTCACAATGTAATGGAAGGTGTCACAACGTAATGCAAGGTCTCACAGTGTAATGCAAGATCTCACAGCGTAATGTAAGATCTCACAACGAAGGTCTTTGCAATGTAATGTATATCGTCTTTAAGCATAGGCGACTGTAACAGTTTTCACAGCGAAGTACGTTTTACATTTTACAACTTAACTAATGCGTTAAAGCGAAAGATAACGTCTTACAATGAATATCAAGCAATGCAGCTTTCTTTTTCGGATGTGTAGGAAATATAAAAGTTAGGTTCATATTTCTGTGCTATAATTGATCATTTTAAACATACGTGCGATTCGCACACGCAAAATTATTTACGTGTGTGAATTATCGCACACATGTAATTTTGCTCCCGAAAAGGACTGTTGTGATCTTCGTCGCCATTTAATTGCGCCATTTTGATTTTGACAACTCAGCACTTTTTTAATTTTATCACCCACTGACCAAACAGTATCAAGCATTGCAGGCATTAATGATAATGATTAAGCCTGTATTCAGGTGCTCTGTGCCTGGCCAAAGTGCTATTGATGCTTTTCTTTAGTTTATGTTTTATTTTAAAGTATTTCAGAGTATCTCTGTTGGCATTTTTAAGAATTCTCACTTGCCGTGAGAAGTGGCAGTTATACCGGGTGACTGGGAGAAGTTGTCTGATACCAGGAGTCCCACGGTCAAACCGTGAGAGTTGGCAGGTCTGATTTTTAAATACAGTAGTATAATTTTTATGCACAATACATGTTCAGTAACGTCTGATCCTGGAATAAATTTTCTATTTTTGTATTTCAAATTTGCTATACTGCATATACATTAGCAACAAGCAGGGACGGATGTAGGAAAATTTATACCTTAGTCAAACACGCAATCTAGGGGGGTCCGTCCGGGGCATGTCCCCCGGAAAATTTTTGAAATTTAGGTCTCTAAAATGGCATTTCCCGCGTTCTGATAGCACTTTAAAGAAAAATCGTAACTAATTTTCAACATGTTTTTAATGGCACATTTTATTATTTTCAAGAAAGTCTTCATTCAAAACGAGGACTTTGGTATTTTATTTTTATCTGAGACCTTGTGACAGTTTGTAAATGTTAAATTTCTTCCAGTAATAAAAAAGGGGAATCCCATAATTAGTAAAGATACATGACATATGACATTTTTTATAAAGGTTTATGTGTAGTTATGGGAACCACATTGGAGTTTTGGTCGCGTAGTATTGTGAAACGAGGGAGAATTTGAATGAAGAGCGCAATTAGCCTCCAGCTATGTTGCGTATGAAAGGCGACACGGAACACGCTGTTGGACATGCGGTGTAAAATTACTGTTTAGGAACCATGAAAAAACATCAGAAAAAGAATAAAGGATTTGTAACGTATAGTATAGTGCAATCATTCAGGATCTTAGGACACAACCCTGGAAGCGTTTCGACCTTCTATGGTGGTCTCATCAGCAGGGATTTGCGGTTGGGAGTCAATGTGATTTAAGTAAATAACAAAATAATAAACACTATCAACACGGTAATAATTATAATAAAGGAGAGATAAAGTGAGTGCTTACCAAACTTGTTGTTTGTGTTTTTGAGTCCAACGCGTCGCAGCATCTTGGAATTGGTACATAAAAGGGACTCGTTGTCGATGTATGTTTCGGTTGTAGCCGTATAAGCCAAAATCGCGCTCCTCTATTGTGAGTCTTCGGAATCGGGTGCGTAATGAGGGGCATTGCTTCATTCGTTATGAGCAATACAACTAGAATGACAGATTATCTATAGACTCACCTAAGAGCAATACAGGTCTTCTTTCCATCCTTAGCATACTTCGGCAAATATGCCTCCGCATCGAAATCCCTGTGTAAGGATTTTACGCTAAACTTCGCATGAAGCTCCCGATCCGAGAGGATAGCACAATTTTGGATTTTTTAAGACAAATCGCAATAGATTTGTCGCAATAACTCATCGTTATTACTCTTCAGAGCGCTCTGCACACGTTCTAAGACGTTTGTCGAAGCCATGACACAACAGTCAATCCTCAGTCAAAGCCCGCGTGTAATCGATCTCTGTTCAGTGTAGTGTTCATGCTGCAAGATGCTGCAAGATGCAGCTTCATGCGGCGGATTGCGGCCAAGATTTAGTTTCTAGCCAATCAAAATCTAGCCTGCGTTAAAAAAATTTACTTCCGACGTAATTCCATTGGCTTTGACCAATCAGCGCTCATGATTTCGACGTATTTCGGCCATTTTGACGTATTCGGCCATTTTGACGTGGATAAACGTGCCGGTCGGTGACCACTTCCCGCCATAGTTACCTCTTATACGGTTCTAGTACCAAGCTAAGCCTGCTTTGCAGGCTACGGGGCCGATAGCGGCCACAAGGTCGTCACAGAATAACTTGCCCCTCGTCTGACGAAGGCTCTAGAAATTATGAAATTATTCTTCGGCAAAGAATAAACCGTATCTTGCCAAATATGTTAAAAATTGCAAAATCAGAAGAAACCCTTTAATTTTCGCATCTCAGATTTTTTACCTTAGTCGCTTGACGTGTTTGACGTATATTAAATCCGCCCCTGACAAGTTAACCAAGTATTGTACAGTACAACCAAAAAAAATATCACAAAAAAGATAGTGTATAACGGAACTATAAAACTCGAAATATATTGCAATACTGTAGAATGTACAACATTTTAAATCATTCACGTCTACTTACCCAACTTTCGCAGAATGTCTTATTCCAAAGTCTAGTAACCGATGTAGAAAGGGCTTCATTTTTAAAGCTTTGTGTGTCCTTTATACCGTAGTCGTTTCAAATAATTCAGTATCCTTTATTAGATTATACAATCTTATTTCGCCGCCATTATTTGCTAGTGTGCTCCTCTCACTTGACTCCACCCCAGTCTCCCATACGCAATCTCATATACGGGGAATTCCCCATCCTTTTCGCCCATAGAAAAAATATACTATGTTTACCTATGGTATGTTATACCTTATTTCTATGTTTTCGCCCCATCTGGAGAAACTTGTGGGATGCGCAGTAAATTCTAATACGTATCTTGGCGCAGTCTTCGAAAGAGGGGCCCTCTTATTATAAACTATCTAACATTGAAAGCATATTTATTCATTCAATATATAGCTTATAACTACAATTAGTCAGTCAATTTAGCTTGATTTAAAATTTGCAATGTAAAAGTGTGGACTGGGAGTTGAACCCAGAGAAACCAACATGGCCCTCACACCTGGACACACTTTTTTTGTTTGTTTTGGTATGTTCGGTACTTCTGTACCATATAGAAAGGTCGAAAACACAGCTGCCATAACATAGATATATACGAGTGGCCAATGGATTATATTGAAGCTCTCCATCTTTGGGTGGAAGCATTTTTTCCATAAATGTTATGAATTTGGTGTAAAGTTACGTGTATTTAATTTAATGTTGTAAAAATCTGAAAATATATATATATACTTGCATATTGCTACGTATGACTTCACTTGTGATTTTGTGCTATAGCACTAAAATATTGACCGATTATATGCATTGTGAGATCTATTGGTATCATGTATGTGCTGCAACAAAAACTACAACATCAGGGAGGCCAGGAAAAACCTCAACTCTGAAGGAAACCTGGGTTGGGCCAAGATGTTGTAGTGTCCCCCAACTAGACTTGAAAGTCGTGTATTTGTGCATGAAATGCAACCGAATGACCAACCCATATCAATTCGTACTATATATCGTTTTTATTGCTAATCAGTTGATAAAAATATCAACATAAATTGTAGAGATCTAAATGCTTGAAGATCATTTTGTGGCAGCTGTTAATTATCTGAAACAAATCACTATATATTAGTGTATTGATATTTTTGACAAATGTTTCAAAAAAATTGTCAGTATAAATATGTTGTATGCCATAATTTGAAATGATTGAGGACTGACTGTACTACGAGCATAGCTAGCTCGAAATATGTGTACATATTACATCATATACTGATTTAAGTTTCCAATTGATATTGTGTGCATGTACTGTAAAGACAAAAACAACAATTAGTCAATGAACGACAAAAACAAAAGAGCAAGACTGTTTTAATTTTTTTTCTTATCTATGCATACAATTGATCATAATACTGATCTACATAATTAAGCTATTACATTTTCTTGTGTTTTATTTACTGCATATATAGGCTGCATAATTATACCATTATTTATAAAACAATATAGTGAAGTTGAGCACACAAAAAAGCATGAAACATTCATTCAAAATTTCTTTTATTTAATTTAACTACATACATATTGACCGGATTATTAATTCTAATTATTAAAAAGGTAAAAAATACCTGTAAAATAGTAGGTTAGTATAATAGAAAATCCGCGACACCCTTGGAGACAGACAATTCGAAATCTGCACCCCCAATTACTATGCTTATTAAATAGGAAAACCACACTTGAATTGCAGTGAAACACACACAACACTGGTTTGTATATTTTAATAAATTGAACCATAGTTATTACAGAAGACACCATAACCGTGGACATATAGCTAGTATATAATTCCGATTCCGAAGTTTGAATATATGGAGCAAAAATGAAAAACCGCTGTCCGGCAATAAATTAGCAGGCAAATATTGGCCACTAAGTGTATATTAACCGAAAGCCGAATGTTAACGGTTACCTTGGATATTAACAAGTATATATTGTCAGAAGAGTACTAGCAGGTTTATTATTTTAGAGCAATTCAGCCAGCAGTCCGCTTTCGCAATTTTTGTAGCATAATGCACCGGACAAGTTTTTGCATTTATTGCACGTAGCTAGCTGTACTGCTGTAGTACATTATAATAATTTCTGTACCATTGATATATTTTATTTTGTGTTTAGTTTACAAAATAAAACAAGTCTTTGATACAGAAGTTTAATTTTTCATTAAATGGGTAGACAAATTGTTTACCCATAAGGTATTTTAATACCAAAGTTAAAATTACATTAGTTTAATTTATAATTATATGAACCAAACTCATCAATACCACGTAGGCGTAATAGTTAATCATTTTAAGCCTTTTTAGTCACATATTATTCCAACTTTGTACCCAGCACATTTAACTAACCTTAATCCGCCATAGAAACGGAAAATGTGTTTGATACAAAGTAATGAAAAATGGCGACCAAAAGGCATGAAACAGTTTTTGATGGAATTGATGAACTTGGTACATGTACCAATCCTGGTGGCACTAAACAATATTTTACAAGAGGGTGAAACTTTCCAGTTTACCTCATTAGGAAATGAATCACATTTCCCTCAGTAACCTGTTAAGCCAGTTCCCTCAGTATGGCATGCAAATTATAAACTACATTCTAACACTAGCCTAATACGTATAGACTAAACTGCTGCCTATAAAAACAATTATAAGAAACACACCTGGGATCCAAGCGACGATGTCCATGGGAAACTTGAAGCTAAAAAACCTTATTCTATTTTGCATGCACTTAAAATAATCATTACTTATTGATTTAGACTGTTCCACAGTACAATAAGTATTCTATTTTTTCATGCACTTAAAATAATCAATCCTTATTAATCAATACTTATTGATTTAGACTGTTCCACGCAGTACAACAAGTATTTTATTGATTTACATGCACTAAAACAATCAATTATACTTACTGATTTAGACTGTTTTACAGTACAATAAGTTGGGTTTTTTATACCGATTAGATAATTCTTAATATTTATTGATTTAAACTGCTAATTGCAGTACAATAAATATTTTTATTGGTTTGATTTTTTTTATGATGACTCGATCGATCCTAAAACTGAAAGTTATGATACTTAGAAATACCTGTTCCCAATAATACCTGCTGTCCACCAATAAGATTGAAAGTCCACCAGTGTTATCCACCAGATGAGTACAATTTGTACCCAAGAGAACTAGTTGGTGAAGAAATCCTATACCAACTTAACAGATTGGTAGTTTTTAGCACAGCCTGGCCCCAGACAACACATGCCTCAAGTCTATAATTATGCATGGTCTGGGGAACAGGCGTTTCTCCAAGCTGTTGATTTGGTATAATTTTTCTTCTCTAATCTAACTATATTCTGCTCTATATAGCTACAGTTAGGGTAGATTCTAACTACTGTATTTTTGCCACCAGGATTCTGACCTTTCCCAGCACTTTTATGGTCTTTTATAACCCAGTTTGCATCTCCATATAGTTGACCATGTCTGACATCCATCCGTTGTGTGTATATATATCCATTATAACCATAAATCCACAACGCTGATTAAACTGTATGACGTACTTGCCCGTGGTCTAAATCGTCTGCCTTAATTTATAAAAGGGTTCTCAGTGGGGTAATGCAAGTCGTGCGATTAATAAAATTAGTATTGATTTAAACTGTTAAACAGTACAATACACATTTTAGACAGATTTTTGGAGGTATGTAGCTTTTTTTACTGCCGAAATTGGTCATTTCATAATATGTACATACATAACTGTACACCATTGCAGCTACAATACAATTACACTTGCACTCGCCAACTGTCAGAACAATTCGAATGTCTGCATTCATTATACAAGTTAAGCAGTTCAGACAAGGAAAACACATTTGATAAACTCTTCCACAGATTTTGGAAATAAATATGACCGGGTGTCACTCAGTGATCAACATTCCTGTCCAATTGTTTGGTATTCAGAGAGTACCTTGATTAGTTCTTGAGTTCTTAGAAATACTGGTACTTAAAGAACGCCGTTTCGATGTATGTTTGACAACCAAGAATTTTACTTTTTGGGCATTTACCGATTTTTTTGGTTCCTAAATCCTAGCTAGTGTTTCATCCTAGTTAAGTTTATAGGCCGGATTATTAATTTTAAGGTTTAATCTTAGTTAATTTAATCCAAGCTAGTTTAAAATATTTTTAAAATACCCAAAAAGAAAAATCCAAAATTGCCAAACATGCAAAGAAAGATAATGAATTTGTGTTTTTAACGAAAAAAGCGAGAACTGATGAAGGCATTAGCTGACTACAAAACAACTGAACAAGAGTGTTGACCACTGAATGATACCCGATTACATTCATTTACAGAGCCTGTGAAAATATTTACCAAGTGTATCGTCGTTATCTGAACAACTCAAATTGAATAATAAATACAGACAATCAAATTGTACTGATAGCTGAAAAGTGCAAGAGTGATTGCAGTGATAGCTCCAATGATGTACAATTGAGTGTGTATATCATGAAATAACCATTGAATGGCATCTATTTAGTCATTTTCGCAAAATTTTGCAAAAATTATTGCATAGTTTATGCAATGAATATTTATTGATTTAAACTGAACAGTACAATAAATATTACTATAAATGCCAAACAATCCATACTTATTGATTTAAACTGTTACCAGCACAATAAGATTTGCGTTATAATTGCGTTATCAAACTCAAAATAATTAATACTTATTGATCAGTTAAACTGTTATCAGTACAATAAGTATAATATGCATGAACTGAAAATAACTATCAGCTTATTGATTTAAACTGAGCAAACAGTACAATAAGCATTTCCATACACTCACAATTATAAGAAATATTTATTGATTTAAACTGCTGACAGTACAACAAATATTCATCTGTTTTCCGGCTGGAGAACCCCGTCATAAATTATCGAATCCAAATGTAAACAACCTAAAAAACAAATAATAAACAATATGTTAGACACATTACCGATTAAAAAAAGGTGGGGGTCTAAAAACAATAAAGGACATTTGAATTTAAACTTGATTATTCCTTTTTCGCAGGCCGAGTTGCAAAACTAAAACTCAGATTTAGAATTCAAGGCCATGTGTTTTCTTTGAATGTCAGTTTTTTTTAAAAAATCAAGCGAAAAGATTTGAGAAAATTCGGTATGTAAACACCTATTAAATGTACAAAAATTTGTCCGTCTTCTTTTCCGTTCCTGTCACAACGCTTGGTTCTTTTGCTGAATTAATTCAACAGGCCAAGTTTGCTGTTTAAAATGTTTTGTTCGTTGAGTCCCAAAGCGGCTTCGAGCTGGCAGTTTTGTCTCATTTGAATACTGAACAGATTTCGGTTGCCTTTACCGGTAGTCAAATCGCCGGTTCGATGTGCCGATACGCAATAAAACTTGAAATAATTCGGTAGTGAACATCAAAGGTTAACGAAACTACAAGAATTTCTTCGTGTTCTGTAAAATAATGTTCAAAATTCATGCTCAGGTGACAAACAAGGCAGAATTGGCGTTGCACTATTCTCACCGCACGCTTGCATTCAATTTCAAAGACTTCAAGCCAAACGACGGCATTTTTCAGTCCAAATGGACTCTAAAATGGCCTAAAATGTTTAAAAACGTTCTTTTATATTTGTAGAGAATTGCTGTCAACATTTCAATTGATAAACGAACACTAAACTCGAATGAAATCAGGACAGGCGAACCTTGAACAGGAATTAGTACGTACACAAAACTCGAAATTTCGGCTAAATTTTACAAAAATTTGGTCTTGAAATACCAAGCGATACTTCCGAAGACTTATCCAACGACAACTAAACCGAAAACGAACGTCAAATGATAAAACAAACGGAATATTCAACGCCGAGGTTGTTGGCCGAATAGCGAATGGATGGACATGCAAGGCTTCACGCGCCGCAACGAGTTGACGGCTTCCACTGCAAGAAACTTCAAAATTTTGGCTAAATTTGACAAGAATTTCGACTTGAAATGCCAAGCAAGGCTTCCGAAGACTTATCCAATGACAACTAAACCAAAAACGAACGCCAAAGAGTAAAATAAACGGAATATTCGACACCCGAAGGCTGTTGACCAAATGGCGAATGGACTTGAGTTCACCGAAACGAGTCGAGTCTCACCTAAGAAACAACAAAAAATTAGAACAAGACAAGAAACGACAAATATATACCTCAATTTGCTTTGGAGCAGGCTTCCCGACTCGTTTTCTTTTCATTCTTTGGCCGGTACTCGAGATGAATTTAGACAAAAGCACTTGGGCCACAAACCAAATGTCTTCTTCGATGCCCCAAACTGAACTGAAGGACAATAAAAACCTCGAGGAATTCCAAGTCTGGCGCCAGTCCCAAAGGGATTTCTGATTGGCTGATAAGGAACTAGTCGCTCGTGATTGGTTATTTTTGAACAACTGCTATTGGTCCTTTTTCCAACTATCCTTCGCCTAAAAATTTTGATCCGCTTGATCATTTGTGTTTGTTTTGTGACTTCAACGAGCAATTGCTCGCTCGGATTAGAAATTTTGGTACATTCGAACAAATCAGAACAAAAGCACCAACGTCGTTCAACTTGAAATGCAAAAAGATTTTAATCTATCTTCTTAAAACTCGTGTTATGCAGCTTTGAATGCGTACGAGCTTGTGATATTTGGTGCAGTAAGTGAATAAAAACGTTAAAAACACCATGTTAATGAAGTGAAAGCATAAAATTGTTTTAATTGTCAGTTATATCAGTATAATTGCAACTTATTATTCAAATTTTGGCGTATAACTCGCCCTTGTTCGTGTCCATATTAAAGTTTCTTGTTGGAAAAGAAACACAGAGTCACGGACCTCTGCGAAGACGCCCCCAAACGGCACTAAACCCGGGGGTACATTGTTCTGGGAGTAAGATACTTATTAAAGTATGTTTTTCGACATCCAAAAGATTAAACCTTATAGCATTGGCGGCGGAAGATGTTTTATATTGGGGGGGCTAATTCACAAAGAAAATCGTGGGACAGGGGCGTGGCATTCTGACCTTCCGGCAAAATTTCAGAGAGTTAAAAAAATTAGGTGAAATTTTAGACCTTTGATTTTATTAATAATTAAATGTATAACATAGAATAAAATGTCATTAACATATTAAGCGATAATTAAACTTAAAAGCATTATTCTAGTTCCAGAGTGAGTAATTAACACTGTTAAGGTATATGCGCACAATATGAATATGTCCCATAAATATAGAAACATTTTTACGCCTACCAGACCTTTCAATAACATTTTATCTTTCGCTGAATACTCTTGGCAGTGCAACTTGCAAGATTAGCAAATTAAATTTGACACGCTTCTTGTATTGCAACAAGCGTTCTTAGTTTAACTTTTCTAAATGATTACTTTTAATTTCACGCTTCGCAGTACGTTCTTTACAGGTGCGAACCGGTTCGATTTTTAACATTAGACCTAAAGATATTGGGGGGGCTTAGCCCCCTCGTCAGAAATATTGGGGGGGCTATAGCCCCCTTAGCCCCCCCCTTCCGCCGCCCTTGCCTTATAGTTATAGAGCTATAGCCTATAGTTCTATTAAAAGGATTTCTTTGCATAGTTTGAAGTCAAACTCAACTAACAGGTTTCGCCGTTCCACGAGTTAACGTTGTTCTAAAGACGTGAAAACGATCTGAATAACGTTGTATGTAGAACGGAAACGGCGTTAAGCCCTAATCAAACGAGAACGCAAGTCAGTCATCGCAAGTTGGCAGTCAGAATTTCTGTGGCGGTCGTTTGAACACCCAAATTAACAAAATAAAGGTTTCATGAGTGTTTTAAACAAGTTTTAACTTTGTCACGGTACATGATATTTTCGGCAAACTATTCAGAGCGGCTGGCTGAGATAGCGTGACTGCCAACTTGCAATGAATTGCGTTCTCGTTTGGTTACGGCTTTAAGATTTAATTTAAAATAAAATAGCCACGTGGAAAAAATGCCATAAAAATGCCATAAAAAAGCCAATAAATAAACAATTCTTCTGTGTGTATATTTATTTAAAATATAGAGAGGCAGAGGGCCTGGTAACAAAAACTAGTCGGCACTTGTTTCCAACCGTCAAACTGACATTACACCATTTTAGCAAAAAAATATCATCAACAAATTTCGAAATACTTCTCCTTCCCCCACCAAAAACCTAATCCTAAACACAAAACTAACCCTGACTCTAAGAAAACAATAATTTTAACTCCAAAAAAAGGAGAAAAAGAAAGGGGTAAAATGACGTCATGTCAGTTTAATAGATGGAAACAAGTATTTACCTCTTCTCTCTTCGTCAGCGATCATTTGAGTCAATTTCAGTTTTGGAAGCATTATTTTCTTGTTATTGTCGTTATATTATAGACGGTAAATCGATGGCTGTTGAACCATCTGTTTTGCCAGCTCTAGTATGGCTAGTTTTGGCTGGTGTCGTGGCTTTAGTGCTTTTTATTACTTCTCTCTTTGTCAAATCTTCTGATGGAAAAAGTAAGTGTTGAATTTTACCAATTTTAACTTTGGACTGAATACTTCAATTCTATTTTATGAAATCTTGCTAAGCATATTTTGTGGTTTATAGTTGTAGATTTCTATAATTTATGGTCTTTATGATCTTAAATATCCCATTTTATCAATGAATTGATAATTTATTAATTTATATAGTATAATGCATGGATCAATTCTTCCTGTAACCATCCCCCCCCGGGCAATACCCCGGGGATTTGTAATTTTTTATGAAGCTCATGGCAAATTCCCCACCCCCGGGACTTTGAAATTTGACAATTCCCCACCCCGGGGCAACATCAAACAAATGTATAATTAAACACATTTTAACATCAAATGTAAATTAACTTAAACAGTGGCTCATTTCTGTTGCTGCTTCTTTTGAGCTCTACAGTAGTTTTTTCCACTTTTTCAGCACCCCTGCGTCGATTTTCGGCAATTTTCGGCAACCTGAGAAATCTTTCAATGAATTCGTCGCCATTTTGAATACGGAATACTTTAGTTACCAGACTCCCACGCCTCCTTGCATCCCCGCCCTTTACCCCCGGGACAAAATTAAAAAACAATTCCCCACCCCCGGGATTTGGTTTTCTGCATTGTCCCCGGGGTTGCCCGGTGGGGGGATGGTTACAGGAAGAATTGATTCATGCATAAAGGTTGGATATACTTGATCCAAGTCTACACACAATACACACTACTTTGATTTCACTGTTTAGATTTATTATTGATTGGTATTGATTATGAATACGTAATAGCAATCAATAGACTAATCATGATTAACCAGTATTGATTAATAATCACCAAGCTAAAGCAATACATTTGGGTTTACGGACACAAATTTTAGTAGCCATCATAACACTATTCATTTTGACCCTTTTGGTTGCCATGAATATATTTTTCTATTTCGGTTTATAAAATAACATTTTGAAAACGCAAGCGGTGATTGGTTAAAAGCCGTGTTTCTATAACTCTATGGAAAACATGGATAGATTACGCCATCCACTACGCCATCAAACGCAATCCAATATACCATCCGTGGTGGGTAATGAGAATTTAAGCTTTTTATTTAGATTAATTTTAAAGTTTAATCTATTTTGACGGGTTATTTTATTAAGGAAATAGAAAACATTTTTTCCGTGTTCCTATAGACTTATAGAAACACTTGTGGAAGTTTGGAAGAACTCGAAATAGTGTGGAAACACTCGCCCTGCGGGCTCGTGTTCCCACTGTAATTTCTCGTTCTCCCAAACTTCCACTTGTGTTTCTATAACTCTATAGAAACACAGAAAATGTTTTCTATTTCTTAAATAAAAATTTAAATGTGCTGCCTGAAAATCTGAAGAAAGTTGACTTTTATATTTGATTCTTGATGGATTTTTTTTTTAGTTTCAAAAATTAAGGCAAATGAGTAACATTGACTTACATCTACTGTACAGTACATAAATGCATCATAACTCACTTTCAACATATCTTTCAATTCTGTTCAGAAGTGGGAAAAGTATTGGAACTTGGGAACGTAGTTCCCAGAAATTTTTTTGGGTCCAAATTTTTCCAGAATTTTTTCCAGAAAATTTTTGAGGTTTGATGTTTAACAGAACAAAACTAACTACACAAATTTAAATGTACATTACTAACTGACAGTAACTGGCCTGTTGTAGTGACACTCTGACTGATGAAAATATTACTTAATTGCTGGGTTGAAAAATTACAATATATACCTTGTTCCCTGCCTTGTCCCCAGTCGCCTTTCAAGAATTGGATCTGGGGTTGATCATTGAGGAAATTTGAGAGGAGGCCCATCAGTGGTGCCCATGCTGAGGGGGTGCGAGGGATGGGGGGGTATATGGGTGCGTGCAAAGAATGAGGGGAAGAGGAGAACCATTGCGCGCACTCTATATGCTAGTTCCCTGGCTTCACAAAGACAATCAAGCTTCCCTCAGCATGAGAAATTTAGATATTTCCTAAAAATTATAAGAAGAGCCTGTGGAGGAGGCAGCCTTGTTCCATTACTTTTGTTGTTTGCTTTCTCATAACACCTGATTTTATGTCTACACATATCAGACATATTTTGCTTTACACAATGTATAGTAATTATGGTGGTGTTCTGTTCATGTTGTATTGCAAATTTTGAGTCCTAAGGCTAAACCCAGGTTCTGAGAAAGAAAATAACTTTTACCACCTCTGATTCTGTTACAGAAAAGAAAGAAAAACCAGCTGCAACAGGAGATCAAAATGAAAGAGTTGCTGGACAACGTAGAAGACGTGGTGCAGACATGATGAGAAGACAGATGCAGACATTTGAAGAGGATGAGGAGCCTGAAGGTATGACCTCCTGTTTGTTATAACATACGGTAGTTAATAGAAAATAAACATGGTTTGGAAACACGGCAAACTTCAAAGCGGTTATAGTCAATTTCAGCTTGCTTTTGAAATTTGTTTGTCAACATTTGTTGGAAGGTTTGGGAACTTGGTACAGAAGTTCGTGAAGTTCGTTGTGAAGTTGGTTGTGAAGTTCGAATTTAATAAGCTTTGAATTGAATTCCTTTGGTAAAATCACGGAGAAGAAGATTATTTGTTGTATAGAATATAATAATAGATACTTGGTTAAGCAGAAACAAATTGTCGACTTAAATCTGTATCTACCTCGCAACGTAGTTCGGAACATTGCAACGTAAGTCCGGAATGTTCATTTCAATTATATGTATTGGATTTCAAAAGCAAGCTGAAACGGACTATAACAATCAAGCTACGATTCATGTTGAAAGGTACATTAAGGTGCCAAATCCTTTGTTTTAGTTTATTAACAAATTAATCACTAATTGAAACCCTGTCAAAGCTCTGTAGCAACGTCACATTGTGCCCTTGGCAACAATACATTGCGGTCCAATGAATGCAGAGTTTCAAAAGATGAAACAACGTCTTAATTTAGCAAGCTGCAAGCTCAACTGCAAATGGTGGTAATAGTTTGTCAGCTTTTTCTCCATGCTATCTGTTTATTTCAATTTCTAAGGTGGTGAGGTTGCTGGAGACTTCCCATGGGATGACAATGAAGGTGGTGGAAAAGTTGGAACAAAAAAATTAAGAAAACTTGAAATGAAAGCAGAGAAAAGAGCAATGAGACAGGTTTGTTGAGTAAACATTTTTTTATAACAGTTTAAAACTTACTAGGGTATTAATAATAAAATAATCTAAAGCTTGTTAATTATATTTATATTCTTGAATTAGGAAATGGAAAGTGAACGGGAAGAACAGAAGCAACGGCAAAAGATTTTGGAAGAAGAGGCTAATCGTGCTGATAAAATGAGAAAAAAACAGAAAGAAAAAGAAGTATGAAATACTGCCTAATATTTAAGGCTTTGTCTTTCCAACAAGAATTAATTAAAAAAAAACAAGGCTAGACCAGTAAAGACACTTCTAAAACTCATTAATAATTCATGAGGAAAATTCAAAAGAAATTAAGGTTTAATCAATGTCTGTTTACCCCGGTATACAGAACTGTTTAATAAAACATCAGTTCTGTATCACATTTACAGACACTGATATCAGTTCTGTTGCAAGTGTACAGACACTTTGCATTCAACTATCTTGAGTAAGGTACGCTGGTAGCATCTTCATACAAGATGAAGATGCAAACATTTGTTGAATAACAAATGATGATCAGAACGGCTATTTATGGCATGTCACTTAGAATATAAAATGTGGGACTGATACTAAATCAAAGCGCATGCTCACAACACTAATTTAATAATCGTAGCCTTTTAATCGAAGATTTATCAGCTCTTAACATGATGTATTTTTCGCTAACTTAATAGACGTTTTAGAAGTCATTTACAGAATTTGTGTCCGTTCTGTATCAGGGTACAGGCACTCGGCTTCGCCTTGTGTCTGTATACCCCGATACAGAACGGCCACTCATTCTGTAAATAGTACATATAGTATGTCATATATTTTACTGTATCTTGAAATACATCAAACAATTTTTCTCTCAAGGAAGAGGAAGAAAAAAATCAAAAAGAAGAGCAGGAAAGATTGGAGCATGAAGAATATTTGAAGCTTAAAGAAAGTTTTTCTGTTGAAGGGGAAGGAAGTGGTGAACAAGATGTGCAGGAAGAGGTATTTTATTCACATTTTATCCTTTTGACTACTTAAGGTTCTCACTTGACAAGTAGAATTGTCTGGTGTTTAACAGAGTAAAGAAATAAAAGAGGTTGGTTTTGGCTGGTTTGGGAGTCAAAGGATTTAGGAAGAAAGATAGGCTCAATTAACCCTTTCACTACCAGAGGTTCTTACTTGTGAGTAAAATTGTCTGTCATTAGACAGAATAAAATAGCAAAGAGGCCAGTTTTGGCTGGTCTAGGTCTCTATGGTGCTGTAAAAGTTACATAATTTTTGTTACAGTTACAGTTACATCGTTAGAAAAGTAACTAGTTAACGATACAAGTTACAATGAAAAGAAACTTAAGTTACAGTTACAAATATTTTGTAACTAGTTACAAAGTTACATTCCTTTGTCTGTGTTACTAGAATCAACAAAGAAATTACTGGTTTTTAGATGCCAGTACCATAATTATGTTTTTACAGCTAAATGCCTAAATATAGTTGTCACTAAGCAGAAATAGTCAAATGTGTACATAATGTACCTTTATTATTATACCAAAACCATTTTTATCAAGAAAGAATGATATCCTCAACTGAATATCAGTAACTATACAAGTCACATTTTTTAACCAAATATTGTAACTAGTTACAGTTCTTTAAAAAAGTAACTAGTTATAGTTACAGTTACTTATTCAGAAAAAGTAACTAGTTTCAGTAACAGTTACTTAAAAATGTAACTAGTTACTTGTAACGAAGTTACTCACAGCACTGGGTCTCTAGGAGTCTGCAAAGGGTTAACTGTAATATATAATATAATTCACCAATTTGTACACTGATGTACTGTACTTGTTGTACCGCTAATTACAAAATAGTTTAATTTCACTGCATTGTGTAATGTTTGTGTTATAATTATTTTTATAGTCCCAATCTTTGCTACAAGAGTTCATTGATTACATCAAAGTAAGAATGTTGAATTGTTTGTATTTTTATCAAGCAAAGTTCATAACTTAGATGTGTCCAGGGTTTTATTAGCACACAGAATAATTGGGGCCCCACTGTGACAACTTCTCACTGCAGATGTCCAGCTTGTGATTTTGGTTCTTGTGTGACATTTTTAGAAAACAAAGGTTGTGCTTTTGGAAGACCTTGCAGCCCATTTTAGCCTTCGAACGCAGGATGCAATCAACAGAGTGCACGTACTTCAAGAAGTTGGAAGGTTGACAGGTGCAGTAGATTATAATAATTTATTCATTTATAACGTTAACTCTTTGACTACCAGAGGTTTTCACTTCACAAGTAAAATCATCTGGCATTACAGGGCTTTAAATTTTAAATTTTCGGCAATATCCAAGTGGTTACCAGGTTTCTGAATTTGGTATCCCTCCTTGAAATCTAGTATCACACTTTTGAATATACTAAACATCTCAATTTACAAAATCTAAATTTAACTATAACAGTTTGTGACAGTGTCTGCAGTTACGTTAGGTTTTAAGACGTTACGCTACATTATAAGACGTTACGCTACATTGTAAGACATTACGCTACATTCTAAGACGTCACGCTCTATATAAGACGTTACGCTACATTGTAAGACGTTACGTTACATTATAAGACGTTACGTTACATTGTAAGACGTCACTTCAGATTCTGTGGCTGTGCGCTATCGAAAATTTTATTGTATCCCGTTGGATACTGAAGTTAAGACTTCTAGTATCCAAAACAAAAATCTAGTGTCCCATGGATATCGGAATACCGCAAATTTCAAGCCCTGCATTAGACAGAGTAAAATAGCAAAGGGGGTTGGTTTAATTGGCCAGTCAGGGAGTCAGGGTTAATACTGTACGAGTACTTGTTATAAGGCAACTCAGATGCTCTTTAGTCAGTTTTTACAGCAATGTTATGTGCTGCACATGTACATGTAGATGCATGGTTTGCCTTGATGCAGTAGTACAGTACAAGGCTTTTTTTTTCACTTTAGGTGTTGTTGATGACAGAGGAAAGTTCATTTACATATCCCAAGAAGAATTGGAAGCTGTGGCAAAGTTTATCAAGCAACGAGGGAGAGTTTCAATAAGTGACCTTTCCGATTCCAGTATTTCCCTTATTAACCTCAAGGCAGATCTTAGTCTTCAAAGAAGCAAAACTGAGAACCAATCAATAGAAGCTTCTGCTTGATATACATCAGTGTATATTATATTATAGTGATAAAGCATGTACAATTACCAGTACTGTATGTTAGCGTTTTATTGAACTAGTTGATATTATAATTATACAATGGAAGCTCTCTCTGTTACCTTTACTACCTGGTCACAGCCTGGTCAACTGATCACACTTTTGTGAAAAGCAGAGATGCACAAATTATATTATGTATTAAATATATAATAATAATAAGCTTTAGAGGTGGGTTTTTTGATCTGTTGGTACAATTATCAACGCTCTAGAAAGTTTTTCAGGACAGTACAGGTGAATTACCCCTGCCACAGGGGGTGTTTGTATATAAGGGGTACAGGTACGTGTATGTGCCACCTTATATTGGTCAAGTGGGAAATGAGTTGGTTATGACAACCAGCTTGTGATTGGCTATTAGTGATCATATTCTTCGTTCCTGTTGGTTCCCTGTTGTCAGAGATACAAAATATGAATAACTCAGTGTATGGTTTTCAAGCTCCAGTGTTTGGGATAGGGTATACAAATTGTCCATTTTGGTCTGGAATAGGGTGCCTGTTTTGGTCTGAGGTAGGGTATGGATGCCAATGTGACACCAGTGCTTGGATAGGGTATTGATTTTTTTTAGTTTAGGTTCGATTTTCTCGGCTAAAATAGAGTATATCGCTAAAATAGTTGGTGAACTTGATTACTTAGATGCATTTGTATTTTAAGAAAGATACAGCATTCGCAGCCGAGCTGTATCTGATTTACTACGGCTCGCCTTGTAAATCAGATACAGATCGGCTGCTCATGCTGTATCTATTACTTGTAACCTCCATTCACAGTGTTGATTTTATTCACGTAGGAATGAACAAGGATATGAACTGTTGTAACAAAGTATTTCACAGACTATGTACCAGTTTTTCCCTCTCTTTTAATTTAATTTAATTTAATAATATAAATATACAATATTTTGTCTTTGCTGTCAGAAATTAATTTGTTTTTACAATAATTTAATAGAACTGTCTTTGATGTTATCAAGTTCATACTGGATAACCAGATAGCAATCGGACATCTATTGCCTTGCTCATTCCAGCACTTCTGATTGATTGTAATCCAATATCCCTAAGAAAACAGTAGATGAATGTTAGATGTAGGTTCACGTTTGCCATAAAATGTCCTAATTTAAAAGTGGCTATTTCCTCAATTTTGTAATTTATTAGCCTCAGAATTTGTTTGACAATTTCTCTCTTTGGTGACTAAAATCATCTGGTGTTAAATGAGTAACATAATGAGGCAGTTCAGTGGTGTTAGGTCTGTTTACAGGCTACAGTGGTCAGTACTAGGAAGCATGTTGGAGAGGCTAGAACTTAAAAAAGACACTTGAGTTACATGTTTTATTATAAAAGGGCACTTTTCTGTTGCAAAAGGACAAAGGACTGGGGTTAATCATCCTTACTTGCAGCCAGTGGCTGAATTGCGAAGGACGCAGATCAACATGGCTGTGTCGACTGTCGAGGCATATCAAAGGCGCTTCAAGCAGCCACCAATGACACAGTTCAGACCACAGATCACAGCTATGATGTTAGGTGTTGATTTTATGGAGGGAGGAAAACCGGAGAACCCAGCGAAAAACTCTCGAAGCACAGGAGAGATCAACTACAACTCTACTCACGTGAGTCCAAGCCCGACAACGAGGTCATTCCCAAGCGGTCACCCACCCTGTCTAACTGGGCTTTAAACTTTTTGGTGAGAGGCAGCGCGCTAACAGCACCCCATTTGCTCCCCTAAAAGGGCACTTTACAGCAACATGTGTGTGTGTGTAGAGGGGTGGGGGTATGTGCCCCCAATGTTCCAATGCCCCTGATTATTTTACATTTTCACCCCAACACTTGACAATTTTACATTTTGAAAGAGAAACACTCTGACAGCTGCCGTACCTAGTCAAGGTAAGCAATAGATTAATGTGCTAATAATATAGTATTATATAGTAGCCTTACGTGTCTTCAAAGCCCCAACATTTTACAGGATCTACATTCAGTTTTTCACAAGCCGTTAAGAAAGCATCTGGACTTGGTTTGTGGTGTTTGTAATCTTCATTGCCAACAATGACATCAAACAAATTACGGATTCCAGCCACTTCCAACACTAAGAAATAATTCATAACAATTTGTTTAGATCCATCTTTAAATTATTGGCAGGGGTGGATCCAGGATTTAAAAAATGGTGTGTGTAAAGGTACACGAAAGGGGGGTCTGGGAGTATTTTTTCAATTTTTAGGTCTCAAAAATGCATTTTGGGGGTAGTTTTGAGTGAGGTTATAAGTGATAGTTAAAATATGAGCAGCTGATCTTTAGGGGCAATTACAATGGTGAGCTGAAGGTGAGCCATTTTAGATTCCCATAAAGATCGGACGCGAATATTTTAACTTATCAAATGCTAAGTGTAAATGATGAACACTTTGTTTAAGAGTCATAGGAAAGGTTAGATAAGATCATTTACAGTCAGAAAAAGCTCAATTTGAGGCACTATAGTGCCTATTAACTTTGATAAAACCTTGATGTTTTATTAATCAATGTTTTATTCGTAGTTAAAGATGCTGATTAAACATTCATTTCTTTTGAATTTTCTTCATGAATTATTAATGAATTTGATAAAGGAAATATAACGTGCTTTTCAGAAATAAAATCTAGAGTGTGCAAAATGGTGGGGTGCACACCCCCCCTCCCCCCCCGCACCACCCCTAATTCAGACCAGAACCTAGAGGAACTAGAAACCTGGAGATTTTTGAAAAGGAAGCCCAAAAAACTGGAGATTTCAGAAAAGACCTGGAGATTCGTGCAATAATGCATAAATGTATTAACGAAAGTTAATCTTGCTGAAAACCATGAGTCTCCCGGTTTCACTGGGAGACTTCTGGTCAGCGGGATTCACATGGAAGGAAAGCAGGCTCTGGGAACGAGACTGGTGATCTCAATCTGGTGTCACAAAAACGAAAATTTTCTGGCTGTGAAAGACAAAAAAGTTCTTTTGTATCATCATATTGGGTTGTCAATTCATAATTTCATTTGTCGGGAGAATAACGAGAATTATATGGCTGCCCGGGAGACCAGGGGATCTTGCTGAAAACCAGGAGTCTCCTGGTGAAACCAGGAGACTTGAGGTCTGCCTAATTATATAGGACTCATGTCATCAGTTTATTAGCCTTTCATCCCTGCCTTGCCATTCCAGCATTAAGAAAGAGATAATCTAATCTAAAATCATATACAGTGGTTTTTAGTGTATGTTCCCCTAATATTTATAACATGATCAAGGATGTTTTCTTCATTAGGAAAAGAGCTTGTGATGACATTTAGTTCAAGAATGGTTTTATAATTTGATTGTTATTGCAACATTTATATAAGTTGGAAGGTTTATAACATAACTGCAGTACATCAAAGAAAACCAACTTGATAATTTTATAAGTTTTAAAATCTTTTTAACCCAGAGACTATAGTGTTGAACTGATTGTAACCTTATATGTAAAGATAAAGACTGGGAAAATAAGACAATTACATGTACATAAATTGTGAACAATTCAAGCATGACTTGAAAAGCTATTATTAACCCCATGTAAAAACACCCACATAAAAACATTAAAATATACACTGAATACATAATTATTTTAATTTCTCATGACAAAACGTAATGTCAGTATGAGAAGGATTTAAAAGCTTTTGCCCACTCCTATATGCATGACAAATGGCATGCCGTTCTAGTATTGCATAAAGATTGAAAGTAAAAGGAAAAACATTCTGTTGTATCGTAGCCCTAAAGAAAATGCTGAAACATTACCGTAAAGATAACTTGTCCCGCATGGGGGTCTTCCGTTTTATAATTGTAGACTTCTGTGTTGTAGACGTGGCAACAGAGAAATGCAAATAATATATGTTTTCATAAAATTTAGCTGTTCAGCTAAATTGCCCTAGAAAGAGCCATATTCAACTTCTTTGACACACCAATGGCAGTAGAACAAAAAACACTTCGAAAAGACGAAAACAAATTGGTTTTGGTAATCCCAATATTTATGTCTCGATAATCGTCGATGTTTGCTACCATAGCTACACAATTCTAATTAAAATATTCAATGAATGGACGAAAATGTATGAAATGTAGCAATTAAGCATTTTGGAATTTTCGAAAAACGGAGTTACAGATTCACTTTATGTTGAATAAAACGACGAGTTATTATTATTCGGCAATTAGGCACGAAATTTGAGACGAAATGTCGAAAGCTCACAACCTCGACGACACACCTACTCGACGCCTACACGCCCACATGTAAACCGAACGAAAAATTGGAAAAATCAAAGCTCTTGCCATTTAGATCAAATTTGATACATTTTAGACCTAATCGTGTTTTCTGTAAGCTTGTGACTATCTAGCTTCCCATGAAAACCTTTCAAATCAGGACAAAAGAAAAAGCTATTCAATCTGGAAGAAGTCATGACAATTGACATGGCGCGTTTAAAACAATGAGCAATTTTTGAAATTCCGGACTTTGAAACCGAAAGCTGAACATGCGAGATTGTACCACGGACTGTACCGTGTCGAATACTTAAAACCTGGTTGCCTT
The DNA here is from genome assembly GCA_035771165.1 of Paragorgia papillata. Taxonomy (NCBI): domain Eukaryota; kingdom Metazoa; phylum Cnidaria; class Anthozoa; order Scleralcyonacea; family Coralliidae; genus Paragorgia; species Paragorgia papillata. The sequence continues at coordinate 1,896,729 of JAWNZC010000016.1, read as the reverse complement.
TTTCCTTCAATGAAAAAACGGCCAAAAAACTTATCTGCGATCATAGATGCAAATCATTTCTAAAACAAACATTTTGGCAGACCACTATAAATGAAAGAGCTCTTTTTATATAAATTTCTAAACCCAATGTTTATAGTATCAGATTTGAAGGATTTGATCTATCCGAGTCCGATAATACGTAAATGGGATTAAATCGATTAGCAATGAAATATTTCTATTAATCGTACCTTCTTCAACTTGGATTCTCGAGCTACCACTTGCCACGGCCAGTCGTAGAGAGTCGTTGGAACTTTTAGCTTCGATTGCAAAATTAACCACACAAGAGATCGGTAGAGAGTTCGGTAAGGCCTTTCTTGCTTGCTGGATATAAAGCGCCTTTTTTCGATTATACACGTTCAAAACATCGAGAAATATTCCCTGTTTCTTAGCAAGCGCCCGTATTATTTCCCGGCCTGGGACACCGGCTTTAGCCAAGAAGTTTTCCCTAGAAAAACAGAGTCCAGTTTCTTGACAGATTTGTGTCCAAGCTTGTAAGTGAAACGGCATAGTGTTGACTAAAGTTCCATCGCAGTCAAATATGAGCGCTTCGAGATCACTTGGCAGTGGCGGGATTCTTTCCATAGGTGACGGCAACATGATGGTCTAACTGATATTCACCGACAATGATATTGTTGATAAGCTATCTTTAATTTTCGATTATAGTGAGTTGGCTTACCGATTTATACAAGTTAGGCTTCCTTTTAATAAATACTTTGACCACAAGAATATTTCTTCGAAATCTACAGCAACAACTTGGGTTTGTTTCGTCGAGAACAAAAGCCTTCTGATCGCTTTGACTGGTCTCATTCATTTATAAACCTAATAATTTGCAACTCTTCATGCAAATTTAATCTCATCAGCGTGACGTCATTCATGTTGACATTACGTTCCTGAAATATGTTCAACGGCACGACTTTCTTCTAAGTCAATTTTTTCAAATTCTAACTTCGATATTATGCCAGAATTATCATTATAATGTCAAGCATTCGAAAGGGGAAACTTGGGTGACTCGACAAAAAGAAACGGTACAAAAAGCTCACAAAAGGGGTCAATTGTTTTATATGAATATTTTCAGTCATTCGATTGGACTTTGAACTACAAGCATTGAATTGGCTTTATTGATGTTCTTACATGTAATATTATAGACGCATAAAAACACATAATAGGCAACAAATTTGCACCAATATTGTTTCAGAGCTGTTCTACAAAGCTGATCAGTTGGCACCGAGGATTACTTGGCGAGTTGCTTTTTGTTTGATAATATCAAGATTATTATTATTATTATTATTATTATTTAACATATTTATACAGGTTAACTTCTTCAGGCATAAAAGAAGCCTGCTATCAATGCTTCAGGCATAAAAGAAGCCTGCTATCTTGAGGTTTTATCCTCTAAAATGCGACGTTTTGCGAACGATCAACATACACTTCTCGGTAAATTCAGCATGAAGTACTAAAGCCGTAAAGCGCATTTGTAAAGCATGTAAGCGCATCGTTTAGGGGCTGTTTACATGAGCCGGGCTGACTCGTGTCACGAAATTCTTTCCTCGGCCACAAAAAGCGATTTTAATCAACGTTAGGATTAGTTTACATCTAAACTAAACCAATTCTTCTTTGTACATTTAGTTTACGCGAGTTTCAAATCCACAGTGAGATCCTAATCAATCGCGTGAGCCCAATTAACCGGGCTAGCCCGGCTCATGTAAACAGCCCCTTATTATTAGTTGTGAAATATTTCTAAAAATGTTGCATTTAATTACCTCAATTAATTAAACCAATACGTTGACGTTGATATATCCAAAGAAATTTAACAGTAAAATAGATAAATATGTCAAAATACGATTCAGAATAGCTGCCTAAGTAACAAAGCACCTTTGATCACATCACCTTTTCATCAAAAGTCATGAATATACTTACAGCATAGACGTTCTTCAAGTCACGTTTTCAGCTGGATTCAATCGTGACTTGAAGAACGTATATATGCAGTAAGTATATTCATGATTTTGATGAAAAGTTGCTTTGTTGGTTAGACAGCTATTCTGAATTGTATTTTGGCATATTTATCTATTTTACTGTAAAATTTCTTTGGATATATCAACGTCAACGTATTGGTTTAATGAGGTAAGTGTGATACCACTTTTAACTCACTTAATTAAATGCAACATTTTAGAAATATTTCACGACTAAATGCGCTTACATGCTTTACAAATGTACTTTAGTACTTCATGCTGAATTTACCGAGAAGTGTATGTTGATCGTTCGCAAAACGTCGCATTTTAGAGGATAAAACCTCAAAATATCTTGATATTATCAAACAAAAAAAAACTCGCCAAGCAGTCCTGGCCTACCTATGATTTGATATTGGAACATCTTGTAAGGATCACAAAGCCGGATGTAACAAATTGTACGGGTTGCCCAGCCATACATGGTTATTGAACATAACAATACAAGTTCTGTTGCTATATACATTTTGCTAGATCTGATTGCTACATATAATTGCTACTGTACAGAGAAAAACAAGCTTGTAGCAACTTGCTATTACAACTTGTTCATAGACTTTCTACAAGTTGCCAACATACGGCGCTTAGCGTGATAAAGACTTCTATATAAAACAAGCAAAACGGAGTCAAATTGTCAAAATACTACATACAGTATTTACCGCACGTGCTGAAAAGCATTCCGAAGACGTACCGAGCGCTTCCGAACCTATTTCCCAAGTTGCATAGCAACCGAAGCAACGTTGGCTTCCAAACATGGCGGATAGAAGGCTTCTAAGCAATTATGTTTACTAATTTGTAATTTTCATGGCATTTTCTATCCAAACATCATGATCCAGAAAGGAGGTGTGAAACCTAAGACTATCTACAGAAATCAGAGTAAGTGAGATCTTTCCTTAGGACTGTTTTGTCCTATTTTTTGGCGTTAAGTGTTCCTACTTGACATGACTGAGAAGTATACTGGATATAAATTATATCATATCACCACGTACAATGTACTTGCGCAGGTACAAACTTGAAATTCAAGGCGTTCTTAGTTTATAAGTACAGATATGAATCTTCCTTGATTGTTAGGAATTATAGATAGTCTAGACTATAGAATACCCCGTCACCTCCATGATTTCCATTTATATGTTGATGTTTATAGGAGACGATCTGGTTCTGAGATAGAGAAAAGTTCATCATATACAATTGCCTCATTCTTTAAAATTATCAGATTAATTTTATGACAAACAACAAGCACATACAATTTAAACCTTTAGCTTTACATAATTACAGTAAAAGACTTTTTAGGGAATCCTGGCTTGTATTTGTGTCTTTAAAGAAACATTCAAAAGTAATTTGATGACACGTTTCACGCGGGAAACTAACATGTTGCTAAGCGGAAACTGCGAAGTTACTAAGGCCAAACGGGATTGTTTCTTTGCGCAAACATCGCGTTGTGGGGTTTGTCAGCGTAATGGCCAATCGGAAAAGCACTGTGGAGTTCTTAGCTTCACTTGACGAAGATTTAATTGTGTATAAAGATGAGTTAAAGAATTTGGTGCTCATTTCAAATTGAAACAATACTGTTTGGCCTTAGTAACGTTACAGTTTCTGCTTAGCAATATGTTAGTTTCCTGTGTGAAATGTGTGTCATCAAATTATACGTGTCCACGCTCAAACAGGAACCGTAGTATACTACAGATTTACTTAAATTATTGTAGGATAAGGAGGGGAGGATGCATTTGCCATTTCCTCTGGGGGGGGGGGGGAGTATGGATATTTTCTGGAATGACCCAGTATACTAAAAGGGTTGTTTTCGGCTTAGTTTGGCTGTCAAGGGCTTTAAGCTCTTAAAAGTCGATTTCTTATCTTTTTATTCATAGGCCCAAAGAATTGGACAAAGCAAGGTGCACAGTTCTTCCCAGTTGCTTCAGGAGTGCAAATTCCTTACGTTGGACAAGATGATTCAGTTGACATTTCTGCTGGGTGTTTTTCACAAGCTACGCTACTGTCTCGAGCAAACAGTCCTGCTTCTTTAAAGCAGCCAAACACTAGGAAGAAACTGGTCAATCCAAAAACTAGGCCGCTAGGCAATGTCCTAGATCCATTCCCCACAGAAACTGCACAGAATTTAAACAATAAACTCCCTCAGACATTTCTATACTTGCCAGATATTGGCACTAAGAGAGAAAAGAAGCAACGAAAACAAGACGTAAAGGAAATTGGTAGAAACCTTAATTTTACCAATGATGTGGTTGCAAAACATTGTTCCGTTGATGTGTTAGACTACGATAAAGATGAACTTAATAAAACTGTTTATCAACATAAGACTGGGAATAGGCCTAAAATGATCAGTGTTGTAAGTCACCACGATGCTCACAGACCTTTAAAACACATGCCTTGTCATCTAAGTGGTTCTGAATTGTCCAATCAAGCACTCAAATCAGACAACTTTCCTAAAATTGATGATGACATGAAACAAGAAATGGAGGAAATTTTATTTTCTGTTGCAAGGACTACCAGACCTCGTGGATATAGTATTGTTAAAGTTGATAAACCTGATACGCTTGTACAGTTTAGTTTGGAATGGGATGAGTATGTCCTGGCCTTGCTCAGTAAATCCACTGCAAAGTGGCTGACGAGTGAGTTTTCGAGTGGAACACAGCATGTAAGATTGACAAGTTTCCTAAACGACAGGTATCAAGAAAAGGATCCAGAAAAGGAAAGAAGAAAGAGCGTAGTAGAAAGAGCAAAAGATGAACCAGCTACTAAAAGAAGAAACAGGAAAGCTGGAACAGAACTTGAAAAAGTTCTAACAGAAGCTATTTTGGATGCGCATTACTCGCCGTCGTTCACATTGCCACTGGCTGTTGGTGATAAGAAACTTGTTACTAATAATGCATTCCAACAAGAGATGTTGGCTGGGGCATTTCCTTTAAAATGCGGAAGGATGCATAGGAAGAGCATTGTACTTAATACAAATTCGAATGTGACGTTTGAGAAGAAATTGCAATCAAATTATCCTGAAGATCCAAAAAAATGGTCTGATACAAGGAGGAATTCAAAGGCTGTGAAAGTGCTAGGAAATAGCAAAGTTGTGAAGGGTTTGCGAAGATGGAATCAGCTTCCATCTCTTTTACAGGTTTGTGTAAAGTCTGATTGACTGAAAGCAAAGTTTCTATGCTGTATTAAACTAACTGTGTAACTTTATGGAAATACAGAATGGAAGTATGGAATAGAGTAGATTGGAGTGGAATAGATTGGAGTGGAGTGGAATAGACTAGAGTGGAGTGGAATGGGAAGGAGTGGAGTAGGAAGGAGTGGAGTGGAGTGGGACTCATGGAGCAGAGGAGAGTGGAGTATAATGGAATGGAATGGTGTGGAGTAAGAGTGGTAAGGAGTGGAATGGGAAGGAGTGGAGTGAGTAGAATGGAGTGAAGTGGAGTAGAATGAGGTTGAGAGGAGTGAAGTGAAATAGAGTGGTGTGGAGTCGTGTAGAGTGCAGTGTATTTCAATGTGATGGGGTGGACAGGAATGGAGTGTAAAGAAGTGGGATAGAGTGGAGAAGGAACTGGAGTGTAGTGGAGTGTAGTGCAGCAGTGGAGTAGAGTGGAATGTAGAGGAGTTGAGTGCAGTAGAATGGACTGGAGTAGGGTAGAGAGGAGTGCAGTACAGTGGGATAGAATGGAATGGGATGCAGTATAGTGAAGTGGAGTAAAAAGAAGTGGAGTGAACTAGGGTGGAGTAGAAAGGATTTTGGGGTACAGTGCAGTAGAGTGGAGTAGAGTAGAATTAAGTGAAGCAGAGTATAGTGGAGTGAACTAGAGTGGAATAAAAAGGAGTGGAGTAGAATGGACTCAATGGAGTGGAGTGCAGTAGAGTAGAATGGAGTGGAGTGCAGTAGAATGGAGTAGAGTGCAGTGAGTAGAATGGAGTGGAGTACAGTAGAGTAGAATGGAGTAGAGTGCAGTAGAATGGAGTAGAATGGAGTGGAGTGCAGTAGAATGGAGTAGAATGGAGTAGAGTGCAGTAGAGTAGAATGGACTGGAGTGCAGTAGAGTGGAGTAGAATGGAGTGGAGTGCAGTAGAATGGAGCGGAGTGCAGTAGAGTGGAGTGGAGTAGAATGGAGTGGAGTGCAGTAGAGTGGAGTGGAGTGGAGTGCAGTAGAATGGAGTGGAGTGCAGTAGAGTGGAGTAGAATGGAGTGGAGTGGAGTAGAATGGAGTGGAGTGCAGTAGAATGGAGCGGAGTGCAGTAGAGTGGAGTGGAGTAGAATGGAGTGGAGTGCAGTAGAGTGGAGTGGAGTGCAGTAGAATGGAGTGGAGTGCAGTAGAGTGGAGTAGAATGGAGTGGAGTGGAGTAGAATGGAGTGGAGTGCAGTAGAATGGAGCGGAGTACAGTAGAGTGGAGTAGAGTGGAGTGCAGTACAGTGGAGTGGAGTGCAGTAGAATGGAGTGGAGTGCAGTAGAATGGAGCGGAGTGGAGTGCAGTAGAATGGAGCGGAGTGGAGTAGAATGGAGTGGAGTAGAATGGAGTGGAGTGGAGTGCAGTGCAGTAGAATGGAGCGGAGTGGAGTGGAGTAGAATGGAGTGCAGTAGAGTGGAGTGGAGTAGAATGGAGTGCAGTGCAGTGCAGTAGAATAGAGTGGAGTGCAGTAGAGTGGAGTAGAATGGAGTGGAGTGTAGTGCAGTAGAATAGAGTGGAGTGGAGTGCAGAAGAGTGGAGTGGAGTAGAATGGAGTGGAGTGCAGTGCAGTAGAATAGAGTGGAGTACAGTAGAGTAGAATAGAATAGAGTGGAGTGGAGTGCAGTAGAGTGGAGTGGAGCGCAGTGCAGTAGAATGGAGTGGAGTGCAGTGCAGTAGAATAGAGTGGAGTGCAGTAGAATAGAATATAATGGAGTGCAACTATTGACTTGTATATGAGGACAGCGTGTTTTTAAAACGGAAATTCTTTAAATCTTCTACAGGATGAGACATATGTTCCTTCTTTCAAGTCCTTTGATGACAAACCTGCGAAAACATTGGGAGAAGTTGAACTTCTTTCCGCTCACCGAACAAGAGAAAATAACAATGTACTTCGAATAAGTAAGTCTAGCTCTAAAAAGAAGCTCTATTCATACAAAAAAACATTTACTGAAAATAAACTGACGCAATGCGACTTGTAGCCCAACAAGTACTTGTGACACACGTACGGATTGACTAGTTCCCAGGCATATAAATATCGAAAACATCCCTCGGTCTACCATCTGAGTTCCAGTGGCTCAATGGTGGGAGCGTCCGGCTGGCATTCGGAAGGTTGTGGGTTCGAGTTCCGTCTGGAGCTCAGAGTTTTTCTCTGAGTTTGAACTAATTACGATAGCTTGTACAGCAAAAACATACCAAAAAAGCTCTAATCGTTCAGGAAAGTTTTTGCTAAGGTGCCAGACAGCTGTATAACGGAAAGAGCAAAGTGAAAAGGTGTTAACAGACGAGAATAGTTTTGACAACGAAATACTGATGTTTCGAGCAAAGCCCTTCATTTTACTCTAGGGACTTTAAAGGATGAGTGTCCAGCTAATGCCTTGCGCGCTCACAGTGCACCTTCGCGGCCATTTTTCGGGCCACGAAATTCAACAAGTGAAGCAATCCCTCGATATCTGAGCAATCCTTGCAGTAAATTACTCAATTTATGTTTTTCGTGAGAGCAAAGATGACTTAGTAAGTAGTTATTGTCATATTTTTGATAATATTTGATTACACTCAGAGGGCCGTGGAGTTGTATTTCGCGAATACTTGTCTCGAAATACAACTCCACGGCCCTCTGAGTGTAATCAAATATTATCAAAAATATGACAATAACTACTTACTAAGTCATCTTTGCTCTCACGAAAAACATAAATTGAGTAATTTACTGCAAGGATTGCTCAGATATCGAGGGATTGCTTCACTTCTTGAATTTCGTGGCCCGAAAAATGGCCGCGAGGGTGCACTGTGAGCGCGCAAGGCATTAGCTGGACACTCATCCTTTAAGATCTACGACGTCGACGACAACACCCTCTAAACAAAATAATTATTTTTGCCAAACAAAGAAAATGAATAATTTTTAGTCCCAAGAGTAATCTCAACACCGTCCTCGTTCTTTATACGACGCTACTTCGAGCATTTTCACGTCTTCAAGACGACGTCAACGGTCAAAAGATGAGAACTGTTGCTTAAGATTGACTTCAATACGGACACATTTTAGCAGTACTGAGGCGTTTTAGAAGTCATTAAACTACCTTCAAATATCAAATATTATTAATCAGTTTTATTATATGGCTGGGCTTGTTTTCGGGTCATTACGCCAAACGGCGCACGCTGATTGGTTGCTGAGAGGTCCGGAAAAAGCCGTAATGCCCTCTTGGCACTGTGAGAGGGCATTACGTCCTTTTTAATGACCTGCAAGTTTTGGCGGGAAAATTACTGAGTTGATTTGAATGAAAATAAAAGCGAATTAGATATATTCGTTGGAAAATTTTGAACAATAATACGTCCTGAAACATCAGTGTTTCTTTTTGTAAAAACTTCTTATTTAAAAGCGCGAAAAATAAAAGCCTAACAGGTGTAAACATGAAGCGAAACGAACAAGCTCAAAAGTAAGAACTAAGGTGAACAGCGACACCTGATCAAGACTAACGTAGAACTAAAAACAGATAAGAAAACAAACCAAAAGCCATATAATAAAAGGCTTATTAACCTCGTTTTCTCGGTCTGTACGGGAAAGTATTTGCCCTCGGTTTCTCTCGCACAAACCTCGCTCCTTCGTCGCTCGGTCTGTACGAAAACCTCAGGCAAATACTTTCCCGTACAGACCTCGAACTCGGTTAATAAGCCTTTAAACCGTGACTCCTTTAAATTGTATAAAACTTATCTTGCTTTTAAACGCCGTCGTCGTCCTAGCATCTTAAAGTCTCTTCTATCTAAAACACGTATTTACCTTTTGACACTCTTGAATAGGAAAGACGTACAACGTACAAAACTGTAAATGAACAAGAACTAAATAAATTAAAACTAAGGATGTATGTGCCAATACATGTTGTGGTACACAAATTGATGCAAGCTTCTTTTTCTCTTTCTGTTTAATCTTTATACTAGGTGATGAATGGAGAAGTAAATGGCTTTTAGAAAAGCGCTGGCAAAATGCTTCAACAGCGGAACTCATTCAGGGAATGAACGATATTAATGATCATGTGAGGTTGGCAGCGGTGGCAGCTTGCGGTAAGGCAGCAGACGTCAGACAACGAAAGAAGACAGAGCAAAATTTTGGTAAGTCTTAAGTTTGTAAATATGTTCAGAATTTACGATATAGTGATAAATAGAAGGATTGGTGAATAGATGAATAAATGTTAAACTTAAATGAATGTAGGAAGGACTGAAGGAAGGAGAGAAGCTGGAAGATCGAACGACGTTGGATGAATGGCGGATGGATTTATGGATGGATGAATGATTTCGAACGGACGAACGAACGGACGGACGGACGGACGAACGAACAAACAAACAAACGGATGGATGAATGGATGGATAAATGAATGAATGAACGAATGAACAAATGAATAGATGGATGGATGGATAGATGGATGGATGGATGGATGGATGGATGGATGAATGGATGGATGGATGGATGGATAGATGGATGGATAAATGAACGAATGAGTGAGTGGATTTTGTCATCTTATAGGAACTTGTACAGGCGCAGAGACTTCAAATGTTGAGAAGATGACAAATGAACTTGAATCTGAGTTATTAAATTGTGTGATGAAATTACTTGAAGATCATTGTAAGCAAGTTAGAATAACGGCTGCAGTTACGTTATGTACGCTGAACATATCGGAATCAAAGGTAATGTCGAATGTACATGATTGTATAATAAAATAATGTGTTACGTAAGTTGCCAATCCTATTTCAAGCGTGGATCTTGTTTCTAACGAAAGGACCGGGAAGCTAATCGTCCTGCCAGTGGCTGAATTACGAAGGATGCAGATCAACGTTGCCGAGCCCAAGGCATATCAAAGGCACGCTAGGCAGCCGCCATACAACACATGTCTGACCACGGATCACAGCTATGATGTAGGTGTTGATTTTATGCAGGGGGAAATTAGAGAACCCAGCGAAAAACCCTCGAAGCACAGGAGAGATCAACTACAACTCTAATCACATGAGCCCCATGCTCATGAACGGGGTCATTCCCAGACGGTGACCCCCATCCAAGTACTAAACCAACCGGGCTTTTAGCCTACAGGTGCGAGCCAACAGCACGCGCCACCCGTGCTTCCCGCAGACTTGTACAAGGTTTATCAATGATTCAAACGTAACGTCTATATTTGTTGTTGTTGTAGGCTGTGGATATTCTTCTCGAGACCGTGCAAAGTGGAAGTGCTATAGAGCGATGGATAGCTGCCCAGTGCTTGGCTTCTGCTGGGCATTGTACTGATAATGTAATTACAGAGATATTATCACAAACTTCAAGCAATGATTTACTACGTCAAGAACAAGCTGCTATTTTGCTCTTGAAATTAAGTCAACAGTCCGTAAGTATGACCACATTAGCGTCACCTATATAAAATAGCTTTGTTTATAGATCTATAAGCGCGTTTGACTATTTTGTTAATAACGTTGTAAATCTGCAGCATACTGTACTTACTGCATACTGTACTTACTGTATACTGTACTGTATAATGTATTGTGTACTGTACTGTACTGTACTTCAGATTGGTCTTCACATGGGACTCATGTCCTGTTGACCATACCTTCAACCATGCCCAAGTCTTGCACTGTTTTTATTTTTAACTTGTATTAATTCTTTCGCACACTTGTATGGTTGTAAAGTTAATAAATAAATAAATAAATAAATAAGTACTGTACTGTACTGTGGTGTGCTGTACTGTACTGTGCTGTACTTACTGTATACTGTACTGTACTTACTGTATACTGTACTGTATAATGTATTATGTACTGTACTGTACTGTACAGTGATGTACTGTGCTGTAGTGTATCGTGTTCTACTGTACTGTACTATAACTTAACTGTACTGTGCTGTACTGTATCGTGTTGTACTGTGCTGTGCTACTGTGCTGTGGTACTGTACTGTATCGTGTTGTGTTACACACTTACGTGTTGTGTTGTGTTGTGTTGTGTTGCGTTGCGCTGCATATTCTTTGCTACTCTAGTCCAACACTGTAGTTGTTTTTTGTTTTACTCTTTCAACAGTCTTTGGTCCACGCCATAGTTGCGGAACAGTTAAACAGCAGCAGTTGTCAAGATCGTTTAGTAGCGTGCCGCATTCTGCCGCGTCTGAGAGGAACCCTGAATAAGGTCAGAACAATTATCCGACCACGATCGCATCAATGCTTATGTCTTAGATTTGTCATCGGTCTTTTTCAATGCCGTAATGTTCTACATTTGTAGGATGTAGCTCAAAAGCTCTCGCATATGATGTGGAATGATTGGCAGAAAAGTGTCCGGACGGCGGCCGCGCAAGCACTGGGACGAACAGGAAATGGCAAGGTGATCATCATTATCACCATGATCATGATCATTATTATTATTATTGATCATCATCATTATTATTAATCATCATCATCATCATTATTATTATTGATCATCATTATCTTATTTTATCTAAATCAAGCCTACATAACTATTCTATCACTTTCAGCTTGTTCACGATGCACTGTTAAAAAGAATGCTCGATGATAACGAAAGAATAAAAGTGGACGCTCTCCGAAAGGTGATTTTTTTTACATATTATCAATTGAATTGAAGGTCACTTATCAGTGCTCAACAGTAAACATGGGCGCTTTAATTATTCAGTTCTATTTCCTAAATATTTATAATGGTATTAAATTATTTGTATGCTACGTTCAAATGTTTGAATTATTTCATTTCGTTTCTTTTTCCTAGTTATCAAATCTTGGCATTATGACGGCGCACTTGCTGCCTGCATTTCTGTCTTGTTTTACTAGCGAGTTTGTTTCTGTCAGAATCGAAGCGGCGATGGTACGTTTAGCGTAGATATACTACTTTTAAAATGAAGTATTTTGCAAAATTTTGCAGTCACAGCTCTCCTTGGTTTACAATTCATCTCTAAGGCGGTGTTTGCCAACTTTTACTTGAACCGAAATAATTATTGTGGACAAAGTGCCTATGACACGAAAATTAAGTTTGTCTTATTTGAAAGAACACTTAAAATGACAGAGTAACTTCTTTTGTAGATTTTCGTTTACTTGCTTCGTTGTCGAGATATTTCAGTTTGTTTGATATGCAAATTTAACAAAATGACGTCACACCCGCATAATGACTTATCGAAGAATGTTATATATCTCTGCTAATATCAAACAAAATCACTTTACAATTCACATGCTTGGTGTTCTGGGAGGGACACATGCACGTGATTTCTTTGAAGTGATTTCGTTTGATAACAGCAGAGATATACAACCTTCGTCAATAAGTCATTATGCACGTGTGACGTCATTTGGCAATGGCCAATGGTCTCCAAGACCGTTCTCGTGAAAAGTTTAAATCCGTGGAGAAACGTGTATGGGGGATGTGTTATATATATTGCAAACATGCATATGCTATAAATTACAATACTAAGGGTCTCAAATGCCTCCAACCTGTTTTTTACATTTACGACTTGTTTATAAATAAATCTAAAGATATTCTGACGTGTATCATTCTATGTTCTGGTTTGATTTCAACAAAATTATGTAATTTTTAGCTTTCAGATTACTCTTAAATACTTGCCTCAAAATGCAGGAAATAGTGTTTCAGAGACCCCAGAAATCAAAAATTTTCAGGGCGGCATGCCCCCGTACCCCCCTAGGTGATCGAGGTTCTCGCCCCCCCAAACCCAAGATCCTGGCTACGCCACTGCAGTCGGTAGAGCGTCGGCTAGTAAACCGAAGGTCGCTTGTTTGAATCGCAGTAGTAGAGTTTTTCTTCTACTTACCGGGTATAGTTCGTCACTCGGAGTAGCACCTAAATATCATTTGATTTGAATAATTTTATTGTTTCTATGGTGATAGGCTGCTGGCGTTATTAATACCCCGGATGATGACATCGTGGCTGCTTTAGTTAAGCTAGCCAATGACGACCACAGCTGGAAAGTTAAAGCTTACGCTATTAAAGGTAATGTATTATTTTGGCCATATATTCCTTGCATGTACTACTCAAAAGCACTGCATACATCACACTGGTAATCTTACAATAAACTCGTGCAATGTGACGTATGCAGTGGGTTATTTGCATAGCAAACAAATCTTCCTTCCTCAAGAACGAAGTTAAATATGGAAAAACTGTATAAGGTGTTAACTTAATTTCTATTTCTTAATATACACTTTAAACAATATGTGGATTTTTTTTACATGTGATGTAGTCAGTTTTTTGTCGGTTTTGCTTTTAACTTTTATTTTTTTACTTTTTGTAGCTTTGGGAATAATCCAAAAAATTACTGATGACGTCGTGGACATGTTGGTGTGGAGCATGCGTTATAGCAAATTAGCCGCTGTACGTGCCGAGGCTTGTAACGCCGTCGGTCAACTTGGTTTAAGAGAGAGTCGTGTCTTGAGCGTGCTACAAGACCGACTCATTGTCGAGACCGAAGAAATTGTGCGCAGGTCCGTGATGACAGATTAAGATAACATACTCCAAAAGTCGAAATTGAGAGAAAAGCCTGGGCCGAGTCTTTGTAAGATTAAATTTCTTGATATAGCTTTACAACTTCAAAAATCTGACAACTGTACTTTATCTCCATGTGTCATTACTGCACAAGTAATAACGCATGGCTGAACGTTGCCATGACAGGGTGTCACGTGGTGCAAATTATCCAATCAGAACTCAGAAAATACATCAGTGTACGAAAACTGAATATTAATGATTTTTAACTTGATTTTTTTTACAGTGAAGCTCGGCGGACATTGAAATCTTTGGATATTGAATTTACTGGCGACGTTGAAATGATTAACACCATTCGTAGTGAAGTAAAACGATTATGCAACAAAGACAACGTAGTGTCATCCATCTTAGAACGAGACAAGGAGGACGACTACGAGAGAGACTACCAGAGGATGATTGCGATCGATGGCACCGCGCAATACCGCTGTACACAAACACCACCGACCGGAGGATCGTTGAAATCCGAAGAGAGCTCGAGACGAGGCTGGGATCCAATCCTCGCTGGGTTCCGTGCTCGCTCGGTTATGTCCGAGCCGTCCACGCCAATCGTGTTCAAAATGGAGAGATCCCGTTTACCAATGGACTTGAACAGCGCAAGCTCCGAGGAAAGCCTGGGTTCTAGGGATGACCTGGAATCGGAGTACCCGGATTCAATTACGTCACATTTGACAAATGAAGAATTTGAAATTGTTATAAATGAAAATTACCCCAATGAATCCAACCAGACTATAAATAATACTGATGATGCTCCGTGAGTAACATTATTTTGGAAATAGTTCCATGGGTTAATATTCTAATCAGAAATAATATTAAATATTTTCCGAAAAGTGTTTGTTGTAATTTCTGGTAGCAACCACTGACCTATATATATAACTGGACTGCGGATGCCTTTATCAATGACTGGCGATCACTGACCTCTTCAGTGCTGGCGATGGGTGACCAATCCAAGATGGCGGTTTATGAGTCCTTTCCAGTGAGCTCTCTATATAACTGGAGTGATATCTGCTGGTCATTGACCGGGCAAAGATTGAAGCCAAACATGGCGGACATGTAGGCCTGAAGTACGTATAGTTCCAGTCTCCTACGCGGTCTTTTGACTAGATCGGACTTGACCAGACCGCGTAGAAGACTGGAACTATACGTACTTCCGGCCTACGTGCCCGCACATTGTCCGTCACAAAGATATCACTGCAGTTATATATAGAGCCCACTGGTCCTTTCTCACATGGTAGTAAGCGCTGACCTTTTTCTTATATTTGGATTTATAACTGAATTGAGCGGCTTGTAGACGCGGCTGAGCCCACAGTCAAGTAAACAAATTCGACAACGGTCAGCGGTTGCAATCATAAGAGAAAAGACCCATATTTTCGCCAATTTTGTTTTATGGACGGGACCACTAGTAGTCCAGTTATAAATATACGTCAGTGGTAGCATCGAAGAACGGTCAGTAGAGTGATCTGTGGGCTCATTATGACCAAGGTCGAGGAAAGCGAGTTTTATGAAGAGTTGAGCGCGAGCTTAACTCAATGGTTGAGGAGCAGATCATTAGCAGTGACGTAGCCAGGGTCTTGAGTTTGGCATGCTCCCCCGGAAAATCCTGGATTTCTAGGGTCTCTGAAACACTATTTCCTGCATTCTGAGGCAAGTATTTAAGAGTAATCTGAAAGGCATAAATTACACAATTTTATTGAAATCAAACCAGAACATAGAATGATACACGTCAGAATATCTATAGATTTATTTATAAACTAGCTGTAACTGTAAAAACAGGTTGGAGGCATTTTGTATAGACCCTTAGTATTGTATTAAATTTATAGCATATGCATGCCTGCAATATGTATAACAATTCGCTGTCACTGTCTACCAGTGGCGGATCCAGGGGGTTATGGGGGTTGCAACCCCCCCTGGCCTATTATATATGGTATATTATATATAATATATAAATTAAAATTCAGGAAATAGCATTTCAGGGTATCAGAAATCAAAAAATTTCCGGGTCTACTCACTTGGCCTTAAAACAACTGTACCTTAGAAGGTTGCAGGTGCGATCTCTGCACTTCTGAGTATAAATGGATAAAGGACTGGGGGCTAATCATCGTTACTTGCAGCCAGTGGCTGAATTGCGAAGGACGCAGATCAACGTGGCCGTGTCGAGGCATATCAAAAGCGCTGCAGGCAGCCGCCAACGACACAGTTCAGACGACGGATCACAGCTAAGATGTTAGGTGTTGAGTTTATGGAGGGAGGAAAACCGGAGAACCCAGCGAAAAACCCTCGAAGCACAGGAGAGATCAACTACAACTCTACTCACATGAGTCCAAGCCCGACAACGGGGTCACCCATCCAAGTACAAACCCCGTCTAACCGGGCTTAACGTTTTGGTGAGAGGAAGCGCGCTAGGCGAACAACATTACTTCTTAGGAAGCACGTGTGACTATGAATTTGCAACCTTAGCTCTCCACCCGACCCCCGAGCCTTAGTAGGTCTTTAGTATGATTAGAACGTCTAAGCAGTTAGAAGGTTGTGGTTTAATCCCTGTCTGGGATTAATTTTCTGAGAAACATTTTCTGACTATTTGAGCTTGACGTACAAATTTAACAACATCTCATATGCAAACGCTACCACTTAGGAGCACATACGACTACGAATTTGCAAGCTCAGCTCTTCATCCGAGCCTCAGTAGCTCAATGGTTAGAGCGTCTAACCCGTCATTAGAAGGTTGCAGGTTTGCATCCTGTCTGGTGCTCAGAAATCGTCCGAACGTCTGTTATACTACACCAAGCTCGCAAACGTACCACATGCACTACATGTATACGTACAACTTATCATATATATGCAAACGCTACTGTTTATAGGTTAGCTCTCCATCCGATCCTCAGTAGCTAAGCCTAAAGGTTGAAACATGCATGTCTGGGGCTCAGAAATCTTTTCTGAGTATTTAAGTTTGAGGAACTACAGTACTTTAACTACATGACATATCATTATGCAAATACTACCACTTAGGAGCACATATGACTATGAATTTGCAAGCTCAGCTCTTCATCCGTGTTTCAGTAGCTCAATGGTTATAGCGTCTAACCAGTCATTAGAAGGTTGCAGGTTCCATCTCTCTCCGAGGCTCAGAAACACTTTCTGAGTGGTAGAGCTTGACTGTCTCCCAAACGTCTGTTCCCCCAGCTTTCTTCCTCGTTATTCCATTTACAGGCTGCGGCAGCCATTCTTAATTTGCGGCCATGCGAACTAATAAGACATTGCATAGCAACCGACTGATAAATGAAAAATTTTCAAATCACAGTGTGACATCTTTGAAGATAGAAAAAACATGTTTAATAATTAATAAAGAAATAGACTCTTTCAAAAGTGTTTATACGGTCAGAAAATTAGGCAATTTTACAGGATTATCTGCGAATAACGGACCTTGAGAATAAGTCATATGTAGCGCAATATCGACAACTGAAAAACTAGTTATTTTTTACTCTTTAATAAAAGCCGCACCAACTTCAATTTGATTTAATTTATCAAGCTATTTGAGTATTTCATAAGTTTTTATTACCAAAAATAATTTTAAGGTCGTGTTTAATTATCTGTATTTAGATTCATGGCAATGTTTAGCTTTGCACTCAAACCATTTAATTTTGAACGCATGCAAAGTGAAAAGGTGGTAAACTGCCGAGAATAGTTTTGATAACGAAATACTGACGTTTCGAGCGGAGCCCTTCATCAGAGTAAAGTGTGAAGGGCTCGGACTCGAAACGTCAGTATTGCGTTATAAAATTACAATTCTCGGCAGTTTACGGCCTTTGAATGCGTTTTTGCACGCCTATAATTGCGCTAGCCAGCCAGAAAAACAGTTCAATATTAAAAAATACATTCATTCCAATTATAAGTGTAAATAGCCTAGATATTTTGGCGTCGTCTGGGATTCAACAAAAAAGTGTTCTAGGGGAAAGCAGCTGATTGTATAAGCTAGCATTTCTGAAAAGAGACCATATTAAACCATATGGTTAGACTTTTGGTAAGCCGCTAATTATCTGCCCGCATTGACTCTACACATGAGAGAAAAAACGCCAGATAACGTTTCATAAGATGAACTTTCGTTTCAACAAGGGCGTAATAAAAAAAAATCAATATTATACTCCGCCCTCGGCGATAAGACCGAGTTTGTTATCTGTATCCATGGTGAAATAAATTATATACAGAATTACATGAATAAAATTACATTTTCGGAGTTAAACTGAAGATACCGAGAAACTACCACGAAACGAGACTGACGCAAAAAAAACAGTTTGGTGGATGTTCTATTGAGAAGATCGATCGTTTAAAGGTAAACTATTCACTGATTATAAATATACTCCAAAATCAATAGACATTAAGGAGTGTTTTTTTCCAGAATGTTTCACCTGCACGTAGTTTGTCTTGACCTGTATAACAACGACATCTACATATATTGTAAATATGATTATTTTTTTTCCTTCGGAAAGTACAGAACAGTATCTATACTATACTATACTATACTATATGTATATAACCTTTGGGTTTTCTCATTTAATTTTATTTTTCTCTTATATGGGTATCAGTTTAAAGTGAATTCTTAGGGCCGTCAAATTTGGTATTTTCAACAAAATACCTCGATTTGTGTTGACTGCACACCGAAGATAGAACGCAGCTGCTCTCAGTTGTTTGTGACCTTGGATTTCGATCAGTGCAATCAATTTCATACATTCAACTCAGTTTTAAAGTTTAGGTAGAGAATTAAAGAGCCAAAGCTTTTAACTAACAATTTCTGTAGTGTTCAAGTTTTTCAATCAATTAAAGGCGTCTCGAGCAAAACTGTTTTTAGCGTGGCAAGGTAAATCATCATTATATATATTCTAATGCATGCTTTTCATGGAGAATGCCAAATCTTCTTCATTGGGACAGGAGTTCTTTAAGGTTAATTTAAACACGGTTGCTGAACAGTGAAAATAATGCTTATAACTATATATATATATATATTTCCCGGAATTTGACCATCGGGAAAATGAACGTAAACTGCGGTGTAATTTTTAATATCAAGTAACATTTTTAACGGCGTAAAATATTACTCGAAGCAACAAGAGATTACGTTATCTCGCTTTTGAACTGGGAATATCGAAGAAAGTCATACACATTAATGTAAAGGATGCAATCAGAGGTTTTGTATTTATATGCATATATTATACGTCGCGAAGGCTTTCTACAGTGTTTTAGAAATTTTCTCTTTAATAGTAGCCGTGAATATAAAAGTAGAGTGCTGTGTAACCGCAGTCAGCGTCTGTTCGTTTATTTTTTCGGCAATGCAAAACTGATATAGTCTAGAGAAATTGGCGCGAGCGTGTGTGTAATATACCGAGGTTTTATAATATATTTAACAAATAGATTCCATTTTGCCGTTGTCTGTTCAGTTATAGATGCACAGATGACGTCACAACGTGGTAAGAACAAAAAAGTGGCCCACGATACGCAGTCGAGTGGGTCACTGATGTTCTTACCACGTTGTGACGTCCTCTGTGCATCTATAACTGAACAGACAACAAAAAAATGGAATCTATTTGTTTTATACAATAAAAGTTTAAAAGGTTTTTGTCGAAACTCTTGCCGGATTTTGGGGCATGAAAAAGGAAAAAAGCAAGTCAGCTGACGTGATCTGACGTGACCATGCGTCTGTCCTCTAATAGATCATGGGCAACAACCAATGAAAACACGCATAGCAACCAGGGTATTGTATAAATATATATATATATATATATATATATATAATATTATAATATATATATATATATATATATATATATATATATACAAAGTATAAAGTATAGTTTTACCTTAAAGTCTTCGCTACCAGAGGTTTCACCCTAAACGGGATATATATATATATATATAAACCAGATAAACCAGATTTTGTTGCGTATAGCTCGAAGAGTGCTCAATACGTTTTGGTAGAGCGGATATTTATTTGTTATTTATTTATTGATATTCAAATATTCAAAACTGAATATACATTGCCACTTAAAGTTTCATGCCCGTTTTCAAGCTTTTATATATAACTAACGACATACAAATACAAATACAAATACAAATACAAATACAAATACAAATACAAGATAAAAATAGCTTGCTTGAACATATTTGGATCGAGATTCAATTGAATTCCCGAATTCAAAACCATTTCTTGTTACCTTTATGTGAACTAACGGGTTCCACTTCTGCCTGAAGATTGCCTACGGGCATGAAACTTTAAGTAGCAATGTATATTCAGTTTTAAGTGAATATCAATAAATAAATATGTACTATTTACAGAATGAGTGGCCGTTCTGTATCGGGGTATACTTAATAGGCTACGATTATTAAATTAGTGATGTGAGCATGCGCTATATATGATTTAGTATTATTAGTTCTAAGTGACGGGCCATAGTCGAATGCAATGTGTCTGTACACTTGCTACAGAACTGATATCAGTGTCTGTAAATGTGATACAGAACTGATGTTTTGTTAAACAGTACTGTATCACATTTACAGACACTGATATCAGTTCTGTATCGGGGTAAACAGACATTGATTAAACCTTAATTTCTTTTGAATTTTCCTCATGAATGAATTATTAATGAGTTTTAGAAATATATATATATATTATATATGCTTATATATTTCATTATAAAAGAAGTTAGCGCGTGAACAACAGAACAAGGCAAATTTCGCTGGATAACTTCGCGTTCTTGTCGGCCGCTTTTTTAAGCCTGTGTACTTCATGACAAAATAATATATAGGCATACATGGAGTCTTGTATAGTTGTAAATATTAAGTGTGGAAACGTAACATCTATATTAAAGTGATTCAAACTTTCATGTCCTGGACTCTTAGTACTTAATGCTATATCTTCTTCTGCGTGGACACGGAACGTATAATTTAGATTGAAGTGATCCAAACCTGTAGACTGTTAACCTACTGTATACTGTAGTTTTTTAGATCAGAAAACTTTGTGATGGAATCGCTATAATTTCTTTTTTTAAAAATTAAGAAAAAATACACCTGCCGGAAAATTTTGGACTTGAGCCCCCCCTGTTGAACAGCTCTCACGACGCCACTGGGCTTAACTATTGGTGAGGCAGCGCCCTAACAGCACACGCCACCCGTGCTCCCCTAGTGCTCTTGTAAGTATTTTTATACATGAAGGTTGTTTTTCTTTCTTACAGTAGTAAAGAAAGAAAGTAAAATGATGGTCAACAGAAGTATTTTTCTTCAAGTTGTGCTTCTACTGTTTGCAAGTACGTTTTTTTCCTCTTTGTAAAACGTTTAATTAAAAATATTTATAATTTCACTTATGCAAACTCCAGAAGGTTGGAGGGTGTTTATATAGAGGCAAGCTAGCCCACTTTGGCGAGATGATCTTCATCCGTGTTTACATGAGAGGGGCTATAGCTTGCTTAGTCGGCCTAGCTTGCTTAGTCGGCCTAGCTTGCTTAGTCGGCCTAGCTTGCTTAGTCGGCCTAGCTTGCTTAGTCGGCCTGGCTTGCTTAGTTGGCCTAGCTTGCTTAGTCGGCCCAGCTTGCTTGTTGTGCTAATTGCGTAATTTAAAATATGAACTGTACATGAACAAGCAGAACTTGTGAATTGTTAATATGTTGAAAAAAGCTGATAAAAACAAATTTTGTCGCGTGTACAGAGCTTCAGTGCCAGCCCGGGCGAGCGAGCCAGGCCGGTCAATCGTGTTTACATGCATGGGGAAAAAACAGCCCGGGTAACCGAGATCTCGGCTAGGCGGGCTAGCTCGGCTCTCATACAAACACAAGATGAAAATTAACATGAAATAGTAGCACAAGCACGATCTCGGCAAAGTGGGCCAGCTCGGATACCCTGGCTGGCTTGCCTCCATTATAAACACCTCAATAAGCTAAACTCAATATGTCATATTTTCAGCAAACGGGTTGTCAGAAGCCAGCTCAGTGAACACGTCGTCCCTCGTGGTAACCAGTAATATGACATCTACTCCAATGCAAAATAGCTCTATGTTTAATAATCAAACCACGAGCGTTGCACCAACCGTGATATCTTCGAATGCGACAGGTGTTCAAGCTGGTTCTGTGTCAATGACAGAAAGCAGTTTTTCATCGGCATCAGTGAATTATTCGACCCTGTCGGTGATGGTCAGTGCTGCAACAACTGCTCAAGCAACGAGTGTGGTGTCATCAGAAAGTTCTGTTGTAAAAACTCAAAGTACAGCAGGCAGTACTCAATCGTCATCTCAATCAGATTCCGTAGCTCTTCCATCCAATGCAACTGTCAGTAACATAGCTAATCAGCACAGCTCGACTGTCTCTGGTGACCAGTCTGATTCAGTAACGGTAGCTACCACAAGCACTACTGTCAATATCGGCAAGTCAACTACAATGGCAGTACAGTCATCATCGACTGGCTCAGTGGTAATAGTACATCCATCTCTAACTGGCTCAGAAGTAGTAGTACATCCATCCCCAACTAGCTCATCAGTAGTCAATCCATCCTCTGACCATGCCAGCGCTGGTGTACAGGAATCTAATGGTACAGTTCAAGCAAGTCAGACCGCAAATGTAGCACCATCAGTGACTGTTACTGGTGGCCAGTCTGCATCCATCATGGTCAACGACTCTTCGTCATCTGTTGCTTCCGTGGTGGTTGCGTCAGCCGAGCCTGAGCCTCATACTACTACAAAGTCTGGTAGGTCTATACTATGCTATCAATGTACATTATCTTAAAGTACAAAAATAAATCTGCTAGCTATATAAAATTTGAATCTCTTCGGTTTAACCAAACATCCATATATCATCATACTTGCACATAGGAGGGGGATGGTTTGGAAACTCGGCAAAATTGTTCTATGGTTTTGTTCAATTTGTCTAATTTCACGGTCACTGAACGTATTGTATTTTCTGTATAATGAAGCAGTCATCCAATAGCAACGTTCAGGTTTAATTAGTGTAGTCCTTCAAAATTGTTTGAGGAAAATAGCTTTAAGAACATTTACCCTCAATCCTCATATCCAAGCTAGCATATCCATCTCTTCTTTTTACAAGATACATTGCGAGATTAGTACATCATCATACTTGCACATGGTAGTATATAATTAATATATTAAGTGTCGGTGAATAGTGCTGGATATATCCACACTATTCACCGACACTGAGGTGAATAATTGTTTTAGCATATACCTCATAAATGAAATAACAAGTTTAACATTCTTATATTTTTCGGTATTTTATATACAAGACACGGCCGCTAGCAACTTGGGCACTAACGGCATTTGGAGTCTTGGCGTACTCGATATTTGTCGACAAAACAGTTTTTACAACTTTTGAATATATTAATGGCTAGAAAATTGTAAAGAAACATACCTGTGGACACTCTTCTACTTAATTTTGTTGACTTTTCTCGTTATTCTACAACATCAGCCTTGTTTATCAACAAAATCTCCTGCTTCGGTAAACAAAGCAAAACTGTCCGCCATTTTGTTTTGCCCGCAGGTGAATAGTGTGCAGGATATCCCGAGCTAGAGGAACCAATCAGATTGCTTGAAAAGCACTAGGTTTCGGGGGTCGTCGGAGATGCTCGGAGGCGTCAGCTGGACATAAGTCCTGAGGGAAATTAGCGATTAAATTTCCCGCAGCCGAGGCAAGGTTTGTGAAAGTCCGATGGCCGCAAGCCCGAGGACTTTTACAAATTTTCCCAAGGCAAAGGGGAAATTTAATCGCTAATTTCCCGAAAAGTCATGGCATTAGTTTGTAATATTATGATCGCCGAGGAAAACTTTGAGAATCTTACGGACAGGTAAGATGAGGGAAAATATATGCAAGCGGGAAATTTAGAAGAAGACAAAGGATTTCTTTGTCTTCTAATTTTCCCTCATCAACATGCACGGGAAAATTAGAAGACAAAGGAAATGAGGGAAACACGAGGTTTACATTCCCTCGGAGAACAAAAGAATCCGAGGCGATCAT
The DNA here is from genome assembly GCA_035771165.1 of Paragorgia papillata. Lineage (NCBI taxonomy): Eukaryota > Metazoa > Cnidaria > Anthozoa > Scleralcyonacea > Coralliidae > Paragorgia > Paragorgia papillata. Next base: position 1,873,028 of record JAWNZC010000016.1, on the reverse strand, counting down.
GGTATTAAAACACGATCAAGTTGGTTTTCTTTGTTTTTTTGAGGGATTTATATCCCATAAATTTTGAGGGATTTATATCCCATAAATCCCTCATTATGAATTCATAGGGATTATATATATAATCCCTATGAATTTTTAAGTGCCCAATTCATAGGGTGCCTGCTACAAATATCTCGTATCGTAACGCCGGTAGCGCCCACATACGAGAAGGAGAGGAAGGGTTTGCTTTTCGCTAACGTAGTTTACGAGAGGAAGGTAAACCAATGGAAATCATCAAAATCTGTTGGTTGAGTCAGCACTTTATTACAATGAACGTTGAGCATAAAATGTGGGATTGATACTGCATCAATACGCATGCCCAATGCTGTAATGATATCTGGTACTAATTATTCATACTATATAATTATTCAAACAAGCTTGTAGAAGTCTGTGTATGTGTTCAATGAACCTTTACGTACTTCTCAAGTTTGTTTAATAAACTGCTTTGGAGTCTTATTATTTCGTACAATCCCGTTAACATTCGACATAACAATGTCCTTTTAGAAAACCTTCTTCAATCGTGTTCTATCTGGCTTAAAACCTTCTTCTATCTGGCTTAAAGCCTCCGTTCTTGCTATTTATCCTATACTTAACATATATCATCATACTTGCACATTACGTTCAAACCATCTGAGTCCCAGTAGCTGAATAGTTAGAGCATCTCGCCGGCAATCCGAAGGTTGTGGGTTCGAGTCCCGCCGGGGAACTCAGAATTATTTCTGAGTGAAAAGTGTAAAATAGCTCGAAGAACATTTACACCTAATCAAAACTAAATGTTTGTTAAAACATATCATACGACAATTTTACAGGTTCCGCTGTCAAAATAACCGTCTCATGACAACGCCATAGCCAGAGAAAATAGACCATAGACTTGTCATTATCTCTCATTATTTATTTCTCATTTCAATTTATAGGAGTCACTAGTAGTGCACCAGTGAATCTGTCTTCTGCAGCTCCAATTGGTCCTAGTAAGTCAACGTTTCTTTGTTTATGTAACACTTATTCACCATCACCACCACCATCACGGCGTGATTGTGCCCATGACGATGACCATGCCCATAATTATCACCATCACCATCACTATCACTATCACTATCACCATCACCATCACCATAACCACTACCATCACTATCACAATTACCATCACCATCACTATCACCATCACCATCACTATCACTATTACCATCACCATAACCACTACCATTACCATCACTATCACTATTACTATCACCATCACTATCATTATTACCACTACCATTACCATCACTATCACTATCACTATCACTATTACTATCACCATCACTATCACTATTACCATTACCATCACTATCACCATCCCCACCACCACCATCGCAATCACCATCCCCACAACCACTACCATTGCAACCACCATCACCACCACCACTACCATCACTATCACCATAACTATCGGTATCACCATTACCACTACAATTACCACTGCCATCCCTACCACCATCACCACTACCATTACAATCACCATGACCACCACAACCACCATCGAAATCACCATCACCACCACCATCCCAATCACCATCACCATCACTATCATTATCACCATCACTATCACCACCACGTGTACCATCCCCACCATCCCCACCACCATTGCAATCACCATCACTAGCACCAACACCATCGATCACTATCACCATCATCACCATCACTATCACCATCACTATTACCATCACCGTATCACCATCATCATTATCACCACCATCACCATCACCACTACCACCACCATTCTCACTACCATCACCAGCACCATCACCTCTAACATTATTAAAATACTTAAATACATAGTATTGTAAAAAACGCAGCCAAGTGTATGAACTGACAAACTTCAAACCGTCTCAGACGTAACTGAATAATTGCAATTCTTGTTTAACCGGGGAACTCAGAATTATTTCTGAGTAAAAAGTGTAAAATAGCTCGAAGAACATTTACACCTAATCAAAACTAAATGTTTGTTAAAACATATCATACGACAATTTTACAGGTTCCGCTGTCAAAATAACCGTCTCATGACAACGCCATAGCCAGAGAAAATAGACCATAGACTTGTCATTATCTCTCATTATTTATTTCTCATTTCAATTTATAGGAGTCACTAGTAGTGCACCAGTGAATCTGTCTTCTGCAGCTCCAATTGGTCCTAGTAAGTCAACGTTTCTTTGTTTATGTAACACTTATTCACCATCACCACCACCATCACGGCGTGATTGTGCCCATGACGATGACCATGCCCATAATTATCACCATCACCATCACTATCACTATCACTATCACCATCACCATCACCATAACCACTACCATCACTATCACAATTACCATCACCATCACTATCACCATCACCATCACTATCACTATTACCATCACCATAACCACTACCATTACCATCACTATCACTATTACTATCACCATCACTATCATTATTACCACTACCATTACCATCACTATCACTATCACTATCACTATTACTATCACCATCACTATCACTATTACCATTACCATCACTATCACCATCCCCACCACCACCATCGCAATCACCATCCCCACAACCACTACCATTGCAATCACCATCACCACCACCACTACCATCACTATCACCATAACTATCGGTATCACCATTACCACTACAATTACCACTGCCATCCCTACCACCATCACCACTACCATTACAATCACCATGACCACCACAACCACCATCGAAATCACCATCACCACCACCATCCCAATCACCATCACCATCACTATCATTATCACCATCACTATCACCACCACGTGTACCATCCCCACCATCCCCACCACCATTGCAATCACCATCACTAGCACCAACACCATCGATCACTATCACCATCATCACCATCACTATCACCATCACTATTACCATCACCGTATCACCATCATCATTATCACCACCATCACCATCACCACTACCACCACCATTCTCACTACCATCACCAGCACCATCACCTCTAACATTATTAAAATACTTAAATACATAGTATTGTAAAAAACGCAGCCAAGTGTATGAACTGACAAACTTCAAACCGTCTCAGACGTAACTGAATAATTGCAATTCTTGTTTAACCGGGGAACTCAGAATTATTTCTGAGTAAAAAGTGTAAAATAGCTCGAAGAACATTTACACCTAATCAAAACTAAATGTTTGTTAAAACATATCATACGACAATTTTACAGGTTCCGCTGTCAAAATAACCGTCTCATGACAACGCCATAGCCAGAGAAAATAGACCATAGACTTGTCATTATCTCTCATTATTTATTTCTCATTTCAATTTATAGGAGTCACTAGTAGTGCACCAGTGAATCTGTCTTCTGCAGCTCCAATTGGTCCTAGTAAGTCAACGTTTCTTTGTTTATGTAACACTTATTCACCATCACCACCACCATCACGGCGTGATTGTGCCCATGACGATGACCATGCCCATAATTATCACCATCACCATCACTATCACTATCACTATCACCATCACCATCACCATAACCACTACCATCACTATCACAATTACCATCACCATCACTATCACCATCACCATCACTATCACTATTACCATCACCATAACCACTACCATTACCATCACTATCACTATTACTATCACCATCACTATCATTATTACCACTACCATTACCATCACTATCACTATCACTATCACTATTACTATCACCATCACTATCACTATTACCATTACCATCACTATCACCATCCCCACCACCACCATCGCAATCACCATCCCCACAACCACTACCATTGCAATCACCATCACCACCACCACTACCATCACTATCACCATAACTATCGGTATCACCATTACCACTACAATTACCACTGCCATCCCTACCACCATCACCACTACCATTACAATCACCATGACCACCACAACCACCATCGAAATCACCATCACCACCACCATCCCAATCACCATCACCATCACTATCATTATCACCATCACTATCACCACCACGTGTACCATCCCCACCATCCCCACCACCATTGCAATCACCATCACTAGCACCAACACCATCGATCACTATCACCATCATCACCATCACTATCCGACACCATCACTATTACCATCACCGTATCACCATCATCATTATCACCACCATCACCATCACCACTACCACCACCATTCTCACTACCATCACCAGCACCATCACCTCTAACATTATTAAAATACTTAAATACATAGTATTGTAAAAAACGCAGCCAAGTGTATGAACTGACAAACTTCAAACCGTCTCAGACGTAACTGAATAATTGCAATTCTTGTTTAACCGGGGAACTCAGAATTATTTCTGAGTAAAAAGTGTAAAATAGCTCGAAGAACATTTACACCTAATCAAAACTAAATGTTTGTTAAAACATATCATACGACAATTTTACAGGTTCCGCTGTCAAAATAACCGTCTCATGACAACGCCATAGCCAGAGAAAATAGACCATAGACTTGTCATTATCTCTCATTATTTATTTCTCATTTCAATTTATAGGAGTCACTAGTAGTGCACCAGTGAATCTGTCTTCTGCAGCTCCAATTGGTCCTAGTAAGTCAACGTTTCTTTGTTTATGTAACACTTATTCACCATCACCACCACCATCACGGCGTGATTGTGCCCATGACGATGACCATGCCCATAATTATCACCATCACCATCACTATCACTATCACCATCACCATCACCATAACCACTACCATCACTATCACAATTACCATCACCATCACCATCACTATCACCATAACTATCGGTATCACCATTACCACTACAATTACCACTGCCATCCCTACCACCATCACCACTACCATTACAATCACCATGACCACCACAACCACCATCGAAATCACCATCACCACCACCATCCCAATCACCATCACCATCACTATCATTATCACCATCACTATCACCACCACATGTACCATCCCCACCATCCCCACCACCATTGCAATCACCATCACTAGCACCAACACCATCGATCACTATCACCATCATCACCATCACCATCACTATCACCATCACTATTACCATCACCGTATCACCATCATCATTATCACCACCATCACCATCACCACTACCACCACCATTCTCACTACCATCACCAGCACCATCACCTCTAACATTATTAAAATACTTAAATACATAGTATTGTAAAAAACGCAGCCAAGTGTATGAACTGACAAACTTCAAACCGTCTCAGACGTAACTGAATAATTGCAATTCTTGTTTAACCGGGGAACTCAGAATTATTTCTGAGTAAAAAGTGTAAAATAGCTCGAAGAACATTTACACCTAATCAAAACTAAATGTTTGTTAAAACATATCATACGACAATTTTACAGGTTCCGCTGTCAAAATAACCGTCTCATGACAACGCCATAGCCAGAGAAAATAGACCATAGACTTGTCATTATCTCTCATTATTTATTTCTCATTTCAATTTATAGGAGTCACTAGTAGTGCACCAGTGAATCTGTCTTCTGCAGCTCCAATTGGTCCTAGTAAGTCAACGTTTCTTTGTTTATGTAACACTTATTCACCATCACCACCACCATCATGGCGTGATTGTGCCCATGACGATGACCATGCCCATAATTATCACCATCACTATCACTATCACCATCACCATCACCATAACCACTACCATCACTATCACAATTACCATCACCATCACCATCACTATCACCATCACCATCACTATCACTATTACAATCACCATAACCACTACCATTACCATCACTATCACTATTACTATCACCATCACTATCATTATTACCACTACCATTACCATCACTATCACTATCACTATTACTATCACCATCACTATCACTATTACCATTACCATCACTATCACCATCCCCACCACCACCATCGCAATCACCATCCCCACAACCACTACCATTGCAATCACCATCACCACCACCACTACCATCACTATCACCATAACTATCGGTATCACCATTACCACTACAATTACCACTGCCATCCCTACCACCATCACCACTACCATTACAATCACCATGACCACCACAACCACCATCGAAATCACCATCACCACCACCATCCCAATCACCATCACCACCACCATCACTATCATTATCACCATCACTATCACCACCACGTGTACCATCCCCACCATCCCCACCACCATTGCAATCACCATCACTAGCACCAACACCATCGATCACTATCACCATCATCACCATCACCATCACTATCACCATCACTATTACCATCACCGTATCACCATCATCATTATCACCACCATCACCATCACCACTACCACCACCATTCTCACTACCATCACCAGCACCATCACCTCTAACATTATTAAAATACTTAAATACATAGTATTGTAAAAAACGCAGCCAAGTGTATGAACTGACAAACTTCAAACCGTCTCAGACGTAACTGAATAATTGCAATTCTTGTTTAACCGGGGAACTCAGAATTATTTCTGAGTAAAAAGTGTAAAATAGCTCGAAGAACATTTACACCTAATCAAAACTAAATGTTTGTCAAAACATATCATACGACAATTTTACAGGTTCCGCTGTCAAAATAACCGTCTCATGACAACGCCATAGCCAGAGAAAATAGACCATAGACTTGTCATTATCTCTCATTATTTATTTCTCATTTCAATTTATAGGAGTCACTAGTAGTGCACCAGTGAATCTGTCTTCTGCAGCTCCAATTGGTCCTAGTAAGTCAACGTTTCTTTGTTTATGTAACACTTATTCACCATCACCACCACCATCACGGCGTGATTGTGCCCATGACGATGACCATGCCCATAATTATCACCATCACCATCACTATCACTATCACTATCACCATCACCATCACCATAACCACTACCATCACTATCACAATTACCATCACCATCACTATCACCATCACCATCACTATCACTATTACCATCACCATAACCACTACCATTACCATCACTATCACTATTACTATCACCATCACTATCATTATTACCACTACCATTACCATCACTATCACTATCACTATCACTATTACTATCACCATCACTATCACTATTACCATTACCATCACTATCACCATCCCCACCACCACCATCGCAATCACCATCCCCACAACCACTACCATTGCAATCACCATCACCACCACCACTACCATCACTATCACCATAACTATCGGTATCACCATTACCACTACAATTACCACTGCCATCCCTACCACCATCACCACTACCATTACAATCACCATGACCACCACAACCACCATCGAAATCACCATCACCACCACCATCCCAATCACCATCACCATCACTATCATTATCACCATCACTATCACCACCACGTGTACCATCCCCACCATCATTGCAATCACCATCACTAGCACCAACACCATCGATCACTATCACCATCATCACCATCACTATCACCATCACTATTACCATCACCGTATCACCATCATCATTATCACCACCATCACCATCACCACTACCACTACCACCACCATTCTCACTACCATCACCAGCACCATCACCTCTAACATTATTAAAATACTTAAATACATAGTATTGTAAAAAACGCAGCCAAGTGTATGAACTGACAAACTTCAAACCGTCTCAGACGTAACTGAATAATTGCAATTCTTGTTTAACTTAGAACGTAAATGCTTCCACTGCGAATACAACACAACGATGGAAAAAAGCCAACAGGTTTGCGATCAGGCAGAGAAGGAGTGCAAAAGTGATGAAACCTATTGCGTTGATTACCACGTTGTTTATACAAAGGATGATGTTGTGAAGCACGCTAAAGGTTGTGGAGATAAAGAAATGTGTAAAAATACAACAGATTCATGTGAGAAATACAAAAGTAAGGATAACATGAAATCGTGTTCCCTAGTCTGCTGCCCAACAGACAAGTGTAACGACTTGAACAGTGGTCTTCCTTTGCAAGCTGTGTGTTCATTAATGGTTCTTCTCTTTGCTTTCATTGTATCGTTTAACCTCTTTTAGCATAAAAACTTTCAGCTATCGTTTTCTCTAGGAATAGAAAAAGTTCACTCAATTTTAATCTCCAAAAACCAAACGTGTTCTTGTACTTCTAGTATCAATATTGCACATGCTGGATTGACAGTAGTTTCGCCAGCAACTGTAAAATAACGCTATGAGAGATCCAAGTTTGTATGTTATATATGATATTAACTTGAGCGTATGTATATGTTCAGCACATGTGGTCATCACTGAAATTCTTAATGGAAACAATCAGTTAATTTAGCTCTACTATTTTAGCTATTGAACACTCTTCAATATACCATTACTTTAGTTTTAATCTACCAGTGTTCCTTGTTTACTACGTAAAACTGAATAAATTAAATAAAAATAGTCAACGACATGCAGCCTGGAATTTCGAAACTTACGAGTTTTGACTCTTTCTCAGGGTTGCATCCGACTCCCACGGGCCAGCGGCGGCACTATACGTGGAGCTGCTTCTCGCCAAAAGTTAAGATCGGTTAGACGGGGTTAGTACTTGGATGGGTGACCGCTTGGGAATGACCTCGTTGTCGAGCTTGGAACTCATGTGAGTAGAGTTGTAGTTGATCTCTCCTGTGCTACGAGGGTTTTTCGCCGGGTTCTCCGGTTTTCCTCCCTCCGTAAAATCAACACCTACACCTTAGCTGTGTGGTATGACGGCTGCCTGGAGCGCCTTTGATATGTCTCGACACGGCCACGTTGATCTGCGTTCTTCGTAATTGGTCATTTCCCAAAATTAAAGAGTTGAAGACCGGGTGACGGGTTAGGAAGGCTAGGGTACTTTGAACCAACATGTCCTCTCACTTGAGTATCATGATAATCATCATTTCTTCACACAGACGAAATATGATGATTATCATAATACTCAAGTGAGATTCTGTCCCACATGCGGGATGTTGAGAGGCGGGACTTTTTTCCCGTAGGGTTGTGGTTAGGTTTAGGTCCAACAGGGGGTTGTGGTTAGGTTTAGGGTTTCCAGGGGGGTTGTGGTTAGGGTTAGGGTAAGGTTTAGAGGTGGGGGTCGGATTGGGGGTATGGGGGTAGGGAATTCGTTTTTAAAAATGATGATTATTGTTAATTCTAGGACATTTCACAATTAACGATAATCATCATTTCGAGATGAGAGAATATGTTGTTTGAACACAAGGGCTCAATGCTCTTTACCAGTCTTCAACTTTTTTCGGTAATGGTCAATTCAACCGCTGGCTGCAAGTAAGGATGATTAGCCCCCAGTCCTTTATCCTTTACACGTGGGGGTCGGGTTCTGCATTGGGAAATGTTTTTAATTTAGAGTCTCTGAAATGGCATTTCTTGCATTTTGAGAGCACCTTTGGGGGGAAAATCTTCACATATCAATTTTTTGTAGTGTACCGACATTATTTTTGAAGAAATTATTAAAAATGATGTTAATGGTTTGGGGTTTGCTTGGGCGCACTGTTTGCACATCCATAGCGCCGCTTACTGTCCGACTCTCAACTCTTATGAAAGGATTAAACGAAGATTTTTAGTACCTATAAATTTTGAACACTTTACTGAACTTGCACGCTGTTTTGTTTGTATTAGAAATTGGTTATCGTGTAGTTTATCTCGGTTATATTATCAATTATGCAGTGATATCAGTTATCAGATAGGCAGTTATCGCATTAAAATTTCACCTTGGCCGCATGTGAGAAAAATACTTCCTTCTAGACTCTTTCGACTCTACCAAACATCACAGGTTCTCTCTCTGGGTATTCAACATCAATTTCCATCTGTGGACCAAAATTTAAGCACGCTTAAGTTAAGGTGCACATGAAACGAAAATTAAGTTTGTCTTATTTGAAAGAACACTTAAAATGATAGAGTAACATCTTTTGAAGTTTTTCGTCTCCTTGCTTCGTTGTTGAGATATTTCAGTTTGTTTAAAATGTAAATTAAACCGAACTTGACGTCACATGTGCGCATGCATAATGAGTTATCAGAGAAGGTTATATATCATCTTTGCTATTATCAAACCAAACTTAATTCGAAGGAAGTATGTGCGTGTGTTTCTCTCACAACGCCAAACATGTAGAATTTTCAAGTGATTATGTTTGATAATAGCAAAGATATATAACCTTCTCTGATAACTCATTATGCACATGTGACGTCAAGTTGTTTAATTTACATTTCAAACAAACTGAAATATCTCAACAACGAAGCAAGGAAACGAAAAACTGCAAAAGATGCTACTCTATCATTTTAAGTGTTCTTTCAAACAAGACAAACTTAATTTTCGTTTCATGTGCACTTTAAGCGTGCTTAAAATGCGCCACCTTGGTAAAACACGTACACCATTATTCAACATGGCGGACGAGCTATATTTTTGGTTTTGGAAGCTTCGTATGGGTAGCGTGCGTCAAAGAACAACGGAAGACATCGGTACACGAGAAAGAGTAATAGCTAAAAGAAAGAAAGAAACAAAGCCATACAAAGGAACAAAGAATAGCGAGATGGAAGCTTCTACAGCAGGGCAAAAAAATGCATTTTATCGTATTAATAAACACCGTATTAATAGCAAGCGTTTTTCAATCCTGTTGCGTTTACACGGCCAAGTTACATGTAAGCGCGATTAACTGATCGTGCTCAGCTTAATCCACCTCCTTGAGGTGGTGCAAACTAATCGCGATTAATTTACGCCGATCTGTTTACACGGACATTTTAAGCCCGCTTAAAGTCAGATGTGGCTCAGATCCCGCTTAAATTTTGGCCGTGTAAACAGGGCTATAGGGATAACCCTCACTGGACCTCTTAGTGGGCGTTTATATGGAGAAGGACCAGCTCTCTTGGTAGGACTAGCCCTAGTAAGAGGGCTGGAATTTACCTCGTGTTTACATGAGCTTTTTTGGTAGGGCTAGCCCTAGTAAGAGGACTGGAATTTACCTCGTGTTTACATGAGCTTTTTTAGTAGGGCTAGCCCTAGTAACAGGGCTGGAATTCACCTCGTATTTACATGAGCTTTTTTAGTAGGGCTAGCCCTAGTAAGAGGACTGGAATTTACCTCGTGTATACATGAGCTTTTTCGGTAGGGCTAGCTCTAGTAAGAGGACTGGATTCCACCTCGTGTTTACACGAGCTTTTTTAGTAGGGCTAGCCCTAGTAAGAGGACTGGAATTTACCTCGTGTTTACATGAGCTTTTTTGGTAGGGCTAGCCCTAGTAAGAGGGTTGGAATTTACCTCGCGTTGGCTTGTTTACTGACTTGTGCAGCTTTCCCACGAAGCCTGAAATCATGTTTTCGCAAACACGATTTGAATTTATAACAAACACATGAACAAACGCAACTTGTAAAATAAAAAGTTGACCAAAAAATATTAGAAAAGGCAAACTTTACTGTATATTCTGATTATTTTAATTATCATATTTCTTCAAATATTTTCCCATTTAATTTATCACCTAGTAATAAGCCTCTTATAGGTCTATGGCTTAATTTATTCAATATATATACTGAATATATCTTTGTCAATTTTGTGATATTCTTCACTCTGAAGTAATGTAACACGGGCACAGCGAAAATCGATTTTGAATGATAGGACTTGTTTCTAATTATCGTTATGGCAGTTTGATTTTAAGATTTTGAGTTCATTATATTTATTTATCGAGAACAGTTTAGATATGACTGATAAGGTTATCCAGTGTAAATAAAGTTAGTTTAGTTTACTCTGGTTTCCTCTTGTAGTAATACAAGCCCAATGAGGGATGCTCCTTACGAATCTTCTAGAAAAAACAGTTTAGATATAACTGATAGGCTGGATTATCCAGTATAAATAAAGTTAAATAAAGGTTTTGTGTGCTGCGTGGGCAGTGTTGAAATACAAATCGAAATATAGTAAGGTTTGAGTACCGCCGAAATTATTGAACGTATTTTCTAACGCTTTCAGTCCACGCTTCTCTCCGACGAAAGGCCTTCGCTCGAAACGTTAGAAACTCAAACCTTACTATATTTCGATTTATAAATAAAGTTTGTTTAGTTTACTCTTGTCTTCTCCCGTGTAGTAATAACACTGCACGAATGAAAAGTGGCCTTTATTGAGGCTCTAGAGAGAACAGTTTAGATGTGACTGATATAGGGTTATCCAGTATAAATAAAGTTAAAAAGTCGAATGCTAGGAAGCAGTGTTTTTGGATAGAGCAAATTAAAAAGCTGGTAAACTGCTGAAATTTTTAGTAACGAAATACTGACGTTTCGAGCGGAAAATGCACTTCCTCAGAAAAATTAGTAATATTTATACTAAAGTTAGCTTCATGAGAAAATTAGTTTAGTTTACTTTTCAGTTTGGCAGAGCAGCTGTACATGCCACAGCAAGAACGTAGGTTCAAGGAGTGGGATAATTATTCGATCGTTTCATTGCTCAGTATGGTTTCTGGCAGAGTTACTGAGATTAATAATTTCAATTCAGCCACAAAATATTGTTGTTTCACAAACGGTCGAAGGGGATGGAATGAGCTGCTGAGTTGTAGATTTAAACGTAATTCAAGAAGATAAAGTTTTAAGAATTGCTAAAAATGAGAGTTTCTCTAACTATGATTGGTAAGTCAGTTAGATTATTATTATTACGACATTTGAATAATATCCAAAACGAAAAAACGTTTTTGATAATCCATTCTTAGGACTAACAATCATTATTAGCAATCTTCCACAAGTTGAAGTAGCGGAAATATGATGTTTAGGAAAATAGTTTGGAATTTAAGAACTTTATTTAGCAGTATTTAAGAGAAAAGAACAGAAATTAGCAATTTTAAAATGTAATTCTTTAAACAGTAATTCTTCAGACCACAGGCTTTATATAGTTTGTTGTATATTAATTTAATAAGCAATTTGGGTATCGAATAAGCAATTTTTGTAAAGTATATTGTCAGAAAGGTATAATATGGAGTGCTTAAAAATTATTTAAGAATTTTGCTTTGATGGAGTTAAATAATATGGTCATCGCATTAAGCCCTGCACAGACGACCAAGTTTTCCTTGACAAGTTCCTTGGTAGCTTTCCTTGCTCGTGTGTACGATGAACAATTTTTTCCCCAAACATTTTCCTTGACAATTTATAATTGCTCGTGTGTACGGTTGGACAAGTTTTCCTTGACGGCAATGGTCGCGTAATAAACTGCGGAGATGATCTTGCCAAGTTTTCCTTGACGACTATAGCTACACACGAACAATTTTCCTTGTTCAAAAGCTGGCATGACCAGCTTTTGAACAAGGCTCCTTGTCAAGGAAAAACTTGTCAATTTGTGTCGTACACACGAACAAATAAAACTTGTCAAGGAAAAACTTGTCAAGGAAAACTTGGTCGTCTGTGCGGCGCTTAAACCGGACTGATTTTACGTCACGAAAATCGACTTTTGAGAAAGCCAGAGTGATATAACAAAGCAGAATTGGTTTCGTTTTTCTGTAATAAGTATAGCACACAGGGTATTCTAATTCTTTTTTACAGTCATAGCAAGATTTTGGGGACTTAAAATCAGCCCGGTAAACCGGGTTAGCCCGCCTCATGTGAACAGCCTCATCTATAACTTAAAAGCTAGATTTTGTATAATTGTACAATTTTCTACTTCGTTCCACATGCATGGAAACTCACAAAACAAAATAAAAAGTCAAGCGTGCAATATTTTACGCCTAGAAGAAGCTGTCAAAATATTTTTATCAATTATTCTTACACTGTTATTCTTATATCTGTACTTCCGTGCACGTTTCTAGACATCTCTTTTATTTTTTTGTATTTTTTAAAACCGTTATTGTAAGACATAGTGCAATTTTAAGCGAGATTGAACGTATTTCACAATCGAATTAATGTACAGTTTTAATTTTGAAGCCAGTTGTAGCTCAGAATTTGAATACGAGACATATTTGGCTAAAAATAACGTGACCACTAGGGAATATAAATGGTCTAAAAATACCTTTTGTAATCAGTTATTTAATCTACTCTAAACTTAATTAACCACAAAACTTCAAAATATTAGATAAAAATAAAATTAAAAAATGAAGGGAAAAAATCCAGAATCAAGTCTGTTTTATTAAACATATGTTTCACAAAAGAAAACAAAGTAATTATCTGTTTTAGAACTTTTACAGATTTTTTTACAGAAACGACGAACAAATGTGATGGCTTGTCGTTCTCGCATATTTTCGTGATTTTTTGTTCAATTGTCCAATTTTTTGTTCAATTATTAAAAATAATTAATTGAATTATAAAGAACCAGAAAAGCTATTTTTAAACCACAATAGAAGTGTTTGATTTTAAATAAATTTCTTATTGACGTGACTTTGCTTTTTTTCCATCGTATTAAATTGGAACTTACATCTATATGTCTTTCAAATCGTTTGGCTGTGGTTAGAATGACTAAATAATACGCTAAAAGTAACTGGGTATTCGTTGTCGCGTGCAAGAATCTCACGCACAGTTTTAGCTTATTTTTTTAATTTATTTGTGGTTCATTAAATTATTGAAATGATAGCAACCCAAAATCAGCTACTCAAACCACAATGGAATAGTCTACTCTAATTTCGATAGCACATAATTTTAATGCACATAAAAATATTAAATTGGTGATCATTGATAATGTTTTTATGATTTAGTTTTTCTGGGAAATGTCTTCTCGAACGTAAACGCATTTTCAGGTAAATATTTTGTTAAGTAAGAGTTATTTAGCGAGAACGGGCCGAGGCTTTTAGCAAGATACAGCTCCAGGGGGCGCACAACTGACTTATTTAATAGTGAAATAAAAGTAGCGTGCTGCGTAGGCAGTGTTGAAACAACAATCGAAATATAGTAACTTAGGTTAGATATACTGCCGAAACAGAGAACGTAGGAATCTAACGTTTCGAGCGAAGGCCCTTCGTCAGAGAGAAACGTCTCTCTCTGACGAAGGGCCTTCGCTCGAAACGTTATATTCCTACGTTCTCTGTTTCGGCAGTATATCTAACCTAAGTGACTTATTTAATAGTTGGGAAGGTTTTCTAAAAAACATATCAATTACTATATGTTGCCCTGTTGACCAGGGCAATATACATATACAGTCCTTGAATTTTTAATTATCGGTTTTCTTTAAATGTATCGTAGATACATCTCTAGAAAGAACAAAGAAAAGCGACTAAACTATTAAATAAAGGTTGTTAATCATCATAATTATTCATCATCATCATCGTAATCATCACCGTCAGAATTGTAATCAGTATTATAATCACCATCATCATCATTATGACTATCATCATTACGACTATCATCATCATCATCCTAATCATCATCATCATCATTATGACTATCATCATCATCATCCTAATCATCATTATGACTATCATCATCATCATCCTAATCATCATTATGACTATCATCATCCTAATCATCATCATTACGATTATCATCATCATCATCCTAATCATCATCATGATTACGACTATCATCATCATCATCCTAATCCTAATCATCATCATCATCATTATGACTATCATCATCATCCTAATCATCATCATCATCCTAATTATCATCATCATCATCATTACGACTATCATCATCATCATCCTAATCCTAATCATCATCATTATGACTATCATCATCATCCTAATCATCATCATTATGACTATCATCATCCTAATCACCATCATCATACTAATCATTATCATCATCATGACTATGACTACATTATGACTATCATCATCAGCAGCCTAATCATCATCATCTCATCATCATCATCATCATCCTCATCATCACTATTACGACTATCATCATCATCCTCATCATGAGTACATTATGACTATCAGCAGCAGCAGCCTAATCATCATTATTATCATCGCCACCATCATCATCATCATCACCATTGCGACTATCATCATCATCATCATCACCATCATCATTATTACGACTATCATCATCATCATCATCATCATGACCATGACCATGACTATTATTATCATTACATGATCATCGTCATCATTATCAACAGCTGCAGCATCACTATCATTATCATCGTCGTCCTCAAATCATGATTATAATTGTTATCAACATGAAAACCATTACCGCCATCATCATCATCAATTCGATTATTATTGTCTAGCATTAACGAAGCAATAAATGTAAATATTTCGTTTTCTTCAGGTTGTGTTAAAAACCCCATTGACATAGTGTTTCTCCTCGATGGTTCAGGTAGTGTCGGCAAACGACGTTTTGGGTTTGTCAGAGACTTTGTAAAATATCTTGTGCTCAGGTTGAACGTTGGAGAAAATGCCACAAGGGTTGCTTTAATGCAATTTAGTGACAGTAAAAAAACTAGATTTGAGTTTGAGATAGATGATTACAAAGATGTGGAGTCCTTGAGTGCCGCCATTGGTAAAATCAATTATCAATATGGAGGACTGCAAGAAACGGGAGCTGCATTTCGAATAGTTGAAACAAAGGTAATATTAAATCATGATGGTGGTGGTGGTAATGATGAGAAAAATGGTGATAATAGTGTTGATGGTGGTGATGGTAATGATGATAAAAGTGGTGATAATAGTGTTGATGGTGGTTGTGGTGGTGATGATGAAGATGGTGATGATAATGGTGGTGATGAAGATGGTGATAATTGTGGTAATGGTGATGATGAAAATGGCGATGGTTGTGATGATAATGGTCGTGATAACGGTGGTGATGGTTGTGATAATGGTGGTAGTGATAATAATGAAATGGTGATGATGGTAATGAAAATAATTGTAATGATGGCGATAATGATGATGGTGCAGGTGATGATAATGACGATGGTAATGTTAGTGGTGGTGATGATGGTGGTGGTGACGATGATGGTAGTAGTAAGGATAGTGGTGATGATGAAAATGGTGATGGTTGTTATGATAATGGTTGTGATGATGCTAGTAGTCGTGATAATGGTGGTGATAGTGACGATGGTTGTGATGATGGTGGTAGTGGTAATAATGAAGTGATGATGGTAGTAATAAAAATAATAGTGATGATGGTGATATTGATGATGGTGCAGGTGATGATAATGACCGTGGTAATGTTAGTGGTGGTGGTGATGTTAGTGGTGGTGATGATGATAGTAATGATAGTGGTGGGCATGGTGATGATTGGTGGTGATGATGATGATGATAATGGTGACGATGGTAATGGTGGTAGTAATAATAATGGTGGTGATGATAATGATAATGGTGAGGATCGTAATGGTGGTAGTAATGATAATGGTGGTGATGATGATGATAGTGATGATATTCATAAAAATCAGATATTTATTGTACATGTATAATTAATTTAAAAAGTACACTTCAGTGTAGAAAGTGTTTTATAAAGTTCAGAAATGAATAACACTTACAAAAAATGTTCAGTAAAAGTATAACTTGTAGCGCATAAATTTGCTATTTTCCTCACACATGCTCAGGTGTTTAATGGCAACCAATCAACAGACAGACCATGGGCAAAGAACGTCGTAGTTCTTCTAGCAGAAGGACCGTCAACATATCCTCGTAAAGCAATGACAGAAGCCAAACATTTGAAAAAACTCGGAGTTCATTTGGTAGCAATAGGAATAGGAAACAAAATTACATCAAAAGACTTTAAAGAGGAACTGGAATCTTTAGCAAGCTCTTCACAAGATCTGTTTCTCACTAGAGACGCCGAGTTACACAAGTTGATTGATGACTTAGTTGAAACACTTTGCCCAAATGTTTCAGTATCTTCCTTAGGTAAGCAAATCAGACAGACAGTGATAAACGGCAAACAATAAAACAAACAGACGAACAATAAAACAAACAAACGAACGAACGAACGAATGAACAAAACTTGGCTATCCAGCTCACATTTTAGTGTTTTGATACCGTTTTTAAATGCTTGATCCACGTTTTCTAATAAGAATTGGGAGAGCGACATAGTGCGTAATTAGTTGACCAACGAACATATGGACGCACAAAGGTAGCAACATTAACACTTCGAGGCCGGGACCTTTCCCTGTGCTGAATAAAATCGCCTGGCGTTAGCCAGAATAAAACACTAAAGACTCGTCTTCAGGCTTTAAAGTTCAAAGTGTTAATGTTTTTCTCATTGTTTTTTTTTTCAGTTCAAACAACAGCCGTATCAACAACGCCAAGCTATTTCCGCCAGTCAGAGGAACGCCAACTTTCTACTATTACAGTAACTTCAGTATTAGTCAAAACATTGGTCATTACATCATGTTTGTCGGTACCAACGTCTTGCTCTGCGCTAAGCATGGCATCAAGTGAAATACAAGTGTCTCCAACCCTAACGCCAAAAACACAAAAGCCAACAAAAGGTAATATAAAACTGACAACTACGGATCTCATTATTAGTAATTAGGTTTACTGTCAAAATGGAAATACCTTCCCACTTCTACTTCTGTAGTTTCTTACTGTATTTCTGTAGTTTCTTACTGTATTTCTGTAGTTTCTTACTGTATTTCTGTAGTTTCTTACTGTATTTCTGTAGTTTCTTACTGTATTTCTGTAGTTGCTACTGAAGCGTATGAAAATCTTTTTCTCAAAAAATGTGAACTGAAAGTATAATTTTTAGCTTTCATGGAATTTAATCATATTACGAATGTTTCTCCCAAATCGATATCAACAAACAAATATAAATCAAGAATAAGCGACTTTTATTGCTTCATTTTCCTCGCGTTTCTGTAGCGGCTACAGAAATACCCAACAAACTACAGAAGCAGCGGTAGGAAGGTATTTCCATTTTAACTGTAATATTTCCATTTTTACGTCAAGTTTTATTATACCATTTTGCGTGAAAATGATCACCACCACCATCGTCGTCATCATCATCATTATTATCTTTATTTATCATCATCATGATTATCATCTTTATTTATCATCACCACCATTATCATCATCATCATCATTACCATCGTCATCATCATTATCATCATTACTATTATCATCATTATCATCATCATCATCATCATCATGAGATCATCATTATCATCACCATCATCCTTATCATCGACTTTATCGTCATCATCATCATCATAATTATTATCATCATTATTATCATTATATTATCGTCATCATTATCATCATAATAATTATCATCATCATTATTATTATCATCATCATCATTATTATCATCATAATCATTATCATCATTGTCATCATCACTATCATCATCATCATCGACTTTATCGTCATCAGCATCATTGTCATCATGGTCATAATCATTATCATCATCATCATTATTATCATCATTATCATCATCATCATTATTATCATCATCATCACCATCATCCTTATCGACTTTATCGTCATCATCACCGTCATCATAATTATCATCGTCATCATTATCATCATCATCATTGTCATCATCATTATCATCATCATTATTATCATCATAATCATTGTCATCATCACCACCATCATCATCGACTTTATCGTCATCAGCATCATCATGATTATTATCATCATAATTTTATCATCATCATCACCCTGATCATCATATTCATCATAGAAATACTAAGCACCTATCGGTATACTGATGCGGCAGAAAAAATTTTTTTATAAGGTCAAAAACCAAACAAAGACAAGAATCGCCAATCTTCTGAAGATTTTTCTGGTAAATAAAACTCATTAATAATCCATGAGGAAAACACAAAGAAGATTCATGTTTAATGAGGGTCTATATATGTGATGTAGATCCCTCTTGATTTACATAAACTTTAGCTTTGATTTTTTCGACTTAAGGTGGTCTTCCATGCACCATAATGTGGCAGTTAAACAGGTTACATTTTTTTATTACTTTTTGGCTACGAAACGTTCAGTGCGATTTTATCTCGTAACAAGAATTTTCTCCACATTTCGCGGTTTATTTTGATATAGCTAAGATTTGGGTAGGGTACTTCTTCAGACGAGATATTTGAAGAAATGGGATTTTTTTGCACCGCATGGTGAGATGAACTGTTATGAAATTGACAACCAACGGACTCCGAATATATTTATTAGGGGAGAGCGGTACATTGTGTTAATGTTCAGTCAAACTGTTGACTGTATTTCGTTTCGATCAGATCGAAAACTTTCCATCTTCTTCATGTAAAAGCAACAAGAAGAAACAACATGCGAGATTTGACTTGAACATTCAATCCGCTTCATGTAAACGGCAGGGCCTAAATAAAAGTAACTATAATGTGGCCCCGAAAATATAATTGTAGAAAGATGGGGTCACCATTTGATAAAACACTGCTGTTTGTGTTTTAAGGTGCCCCTAACCTCGACAGTTTTAATTGTCTTATTTGGAAGAACTTTTGAAATCATAAAGTAACTTCTTTGGAAGGTTTTCGCATTTTCGCTTTGTTTTTGAGATATTTCATTTTGTTTGATATGCAAATGTCCGGAATTTACGTCACACATGCATAATGACTTATCAGAGAATGTTATATATCTTTGCGTTCATCAAATAAAAACACTAAAGTATGAATAACATGTGTGCGTGTTTCTACCACAACACCAAACTTCTCGATTTTAAAGGATTTCGTTCGAGAATGAAAGAGATACACAAACTTCTTCGATAAGTCATTATGCATGTGTGACGTGAATTCCGGACATTTGCATTTCAAACTAAATGAAATATCTCAAAAACAAAGCGAAAATCTTCCAAAGAAGTTACTTTATCATTTTAAAAGTTCTTCCAAATAAGACAATAAAAACTGTCGAGGTTGGGGCACCTTAAACATTACATCGAACTTTAATAGTCTAGTCAAAAAACCTTGAAGTACGTTTACATATGCAATAACGCAAACTTTTGTTGCCTTCGCTATAGGAAAACAGCTCAAGTGTTTTAGTTGTACATACGATGAAACAGTTGCACAAGAGTTCTCAGTAGATTGCGGAATGGAAGAATGCCAGGAGGACCAAACCTATTGCGCAGATGCTATCTTACAACACAACGGCAAGAAATTTACTAAAAAAAGTTGCGCATCAAGTCAGTATTGTAACAGTACAGTGGAACAGTGTGTGGGCGCTTTTAAGCATGCAGCGGAGTTCACCGAATGCCGTGTAAATTGCTGTCAGGAAAAACTATGCAATCCTTATAATCTTGCAGCATTCATCCAACCCTCCCTTGCCATCCATGGGTTTCTTTCAATCGTGGTATTTCATGTAATCAAAAACATATTATAAATGAGAGATTCCATTGGAGCGCAGACACAAAGGATGGAAGGATTTCTGAATGGCAAATAATCCACAGAGACAGAGTGTTGTACTGTATGATTTTTGACCAGTGGCGTAGAAAGCAAGTTAAAATGGAGAAGAGGACATTTTTATCCCAAAAAAGCACTGTTGTATTAAAAAAGCGACAGAAGAAAACTTTTTGTTGTAATATGGGCATTTTACAAAACACTATAGGAAAGATACATGCCCTCAATGCCCCGCGGTTCCTACGTCTATGTTATTGACGAACTGACGAAGCGGACTGTATTTATATTAAATTAGTGCTAGTGTTTTGTCTATTATGTAAGTTAGGTAACGTAATTTAACTTTTAAGCGTAGTCGAGATAGATTTATAAACCGTCTTTCCAAGCTTCTCTGTTCAACATAGCTCTACCAAGATCTTATGTTGGGGGACCAGTGTCTGGCTAACAATAACCATGGTATTTTTTAAGAAATATTGAGTAGTGTGGCAACCTTATTACCAATAACACCTGGATAGTTGACTGGCTTTCTTCCTCTTTTTCTTCTGGGTATCAAGTCTACAGAGGCAAATCAGATGTGACTTGATCTTTAGCGCAATGGCAGTGCCCAAAGACTGTTTTTCTCTGTGCAACTGTTGTTGATCTAGGTGGTAAATCTTTGTAGATGATGCTGTGGCTGTTGTTGTTTCTTCTGCTGGTGTTGTTGCTGTTTCTGCTACGTATACTGCATGTGGCTGTTGATGCTGCTGCTGTTGTTGCTGCTGCTGTTGTTGTTGTTTCTTCTTCTGCTGTTGTTGTTGTTTCTTCTGCTGGTGTTGTTGCTGTTTCTGCTACGTATACTACATGTGGCTGTTGATGCTGTTGTTGATGCTGCTGCTGTTGTTGCTGCTGCTGTTGTTGCTGCAGCTGTTGTTTCTTCTTCTTCTGCTGCTGTTGTTGCTGCTGCTGCTGTTGTTGTTTCTTCTGCTGTTTCTGTTGTTTTGCTATTCTGCTACTACTACTGCTGCTGCTGTGATTGTTGTTGTTCTTGTTGTTGTTGCTGCTGTGGTCCTTGCTGTTATTGCTTCTGCTGTTGTAGTTGCTGCTGCTGCTGCTGTTGTTGTTGCTGCTGCTGCTGTTGTTGTTACTGCTATTGCTGCTGCTGTTGATGTTGCTGCTGCTGTTGTTGCTGCTGATGTTGTGCTGTGGATATAGTCGATGCAGATCTTCTTCCTCTTTTTGTTCTGAGCACCCAGAGACGTAAATCAAATATGGCTTGATCTTTAACGCAATGGCAGTGCTCAGCAAAGATTAAAAAGCATTGAAAAAGCTAAAACTGCCTACAATTTGTTGTTGTTACTGCTATTGCTGCTGCTGTTGCTGCTGTTGTTGTTGTTGTTGTTGCTGCTGCTGCTGCTGTTGCTACTGCTGTTGCTGCTGTTGTTACTGCATGCTATTGCTGCTGATGTTGTGCTGTGGATAGTGGATGCAGATCTTCTTCCTCTTTTTGTTCTGAGCACCCAGAGATGTAAATCAAATATGGCTTGATCTTTAACGCAATGGCAGTGCTCAGCAAAGATTAAAATTCTGGTCTTGTTCAACGACTCAATGATATAATTATACGCGTGCACACAAGAACATATTAAAAATAATTAGGCATGATGTGTACATGCACTTACTATAATTTTAAACAACGTATAATTATTGCAATGAAACAAACTACAGACAAAAGAAGATATAAAGATTATAAACAGGTCCTTTTAGAAAATCATGTAATGTGAAAAAGCTTCCTGATTAAATATTATTATTATAACATTATAAACAGTAACTGACGGTTAATTTGAGAAAAATATAATTAATAAATAGTTTTTATAAGGTTTTTACAAGAGTTAATGTCTAAAAAAATTGAAGGCATATGTAATAATTTAGTTTTTCATGTTCACATATTCTCTGATAAACAGCCTCTAATCAAAATGTTAACACTGTTATTTCAGTATTGCAGTGATTTACAGTAGGGGTGGAAGATGCCTAATGTTGGGGGGGAACTAAGCCAGGGTGCATTCCATGTCGGTCACGCCGAAGATCTTCAGTGTGAGTTTCAAAAGTGCTCGGCATGCTGGTGCACAATCACACTGTGGTCAGTGCACATATACAGCCATACAACTATACAAGTCAGTGGGTGGTGCCGGCGTTCATCTTGACCTCCCTTGGCGCAGCACCTGAACACCCAGACTAGTTCCTAGTCCTCTTTTCTCTCAAACGTATTTTGGTGACGTCACAGAATAGGCATCGAGCGAGAGGACTAGCAGAAAATGTTCATCTTTATCTATCATCACATGAATCCTGCTGGAGCTCAGATTCTTTAATCTTTATGAACGAGGGCACTTAAATAAACTTCTTCTTGAGAGCAGACAGCAAATGAGTAGGTTTCTTTGTTTTACATTACGTTAAAAGGTTGTTACATACGAGGCTTTATAAAGTAGTGTTCGGCGTGGGAAGTGATTGTGTTGAAACACATTTATACAAATCGAAATATGCTATTTTAACGTTTCGGCAGTAGACCAACCTTGCTATATGATGTTATAAAGAATTGTGCAGACCGACGTGAATGTTATCTGCCTTGGTTTTCCGCCAAACGGCCGTTTGGTGCCTGTATAAGTGGGGCCAGTTTTGGGGCCAGATTTGGGGCCAAGCAAAACATTTTATTCCAGGCCTCTCACAATTTGGTCTGCCGCTCGACGTTAAAAAGAGAGGCCTGGGAACCAGGCTGCTGAACACCAGTGGCTTATCTTTGGCGTGGAGTGAGAGTCCAAACTTTTGAATACTTCTGGGAGAGGTCTGAATATTGCAACAGTATGGACACCAATTGTAAACAAACAACTGCTGCAAATTAATATTAAAAGAACTTGAAAATATTTGATTAAAGACATGGTCATGTGACACAAAAGGCTCATTGTTACCTGTCAAAAATACATCACCAGAAAACGATCGACTCACCGTATTGCAATTGATAATTTTTATTATCAGTTGAAACCATCTCAGGCACATCAGTTAACAATAATAAGTCTCCATTCAATAATATATTTATACTGTATTCAAAAAGGATATGTTTGCACGTTCATGTGCAAATACAACGATTCCGCTCTATATATTTGTACGCGATATCCACACGTAAATAGCGCCTGATCGAACTGTTGGTCAGTGCAAACACAATGGCTCCAATAAACAAAAAACAAGTAGAACTTATCCTGGCAAAAACCTGCACCAAACATTAGATCAGTGGTTCGACCAACCTCGTACCCAGGGCCCTCTCTGCTTTCAAAATGGCGCGAGGAGAAGACCCTGGCAAAGGCTGGTCACGTGATTCCAAAATACTCCAAGATTCTTGGAGTATTTGGTCACGTGGATAATTTGAGCTTCGCCCGTCCTGGGGGGAGCGGTTGATTCGGTTCTTATAAACGTCAAGGTTGTTGCAAGTCCGGTAACGTTAAATTCGAGCGGTAAATTTAATAGATATATTTCAAAATTTACGACATTTGCTGGATAATTCATATTTGTTGCCGTCATTCGCCAGAAATGAAGCCGAAGGCGACGAACGATCATAAACTGATAAACAGAAACCCGCTCTGCGGTAATACAGGTACTGATACATACACTTAAAATATTCGAATGCTGTTGATTGTTGGAAGTATATTTACCGTCCAGTATAGCACATTTATGTTTCTTGTCCACACGTTTTGGATTTGTGGAAATTTAATTGTTGTATCTGTCGATTTATACTCAAACGGCATATTCGAATCGAATCTGCTGTCCTCGTTGACTTTGAGGTTGTACTTGTACTTTAATACAAATATACGATCAATAACAATTCTTCGATCGACGAACATTTATATAGATCAGCGCTGAAGACTTTGACTTTGTATATTTCTAAACTTTTTAAATTAGATTCGGAAAGTCCAGAAACCGAAATATTAATAAACACTTCTTGCTTGCATAATAAGGCAAATATGTTGTAGTGTAGACGCTTCTTACTAAACACGGTCATTAACTGATTTGATAAACTTGTTAAGAGAATGTCTTGTTATTTGTACGATTTGGTTATTCTTGAGTGCCTAAATAGTTCGCTGAATAGTTCTATATACGCAAGCCAACTATACTCTGTTTATCAGTGATGTACCGCGCCCCCCCGGTACAGTGTGAGTCATCATCAAAATATTCCAAAATTATTGGTGTCACGTGACCAGCCTTTGCCAGGGTCTTCTCCTCGCGCCATTTTGAAAGCAGAGAGGGCCCTGGATACGAGGTTGTGGTTCGACCTCGTGAGCAAAACAAAATGGCGACCTTCGGCAAACTTTCGTTACTTTACGTAACATGTTCGTTAATCACGTGATTGCCACAAACAAACTTTAATTAAATCAGAACATTTTCGATAGCAATCGTCTTCGGACTACGTCCAAGACGCAAAAAGCATTGAAAAAGCTAAAACTGCCTACAATTTGTTTGATGTTAAACCCATATATTGACTAAAGTAAGTGTAAGTTAACTTTTACGACTCTATTTTAAAAAAGATAAATGGCACCACACGCCTTCAAGTATATTGACATCATAAGTGGTGCTTTAATAACACTTGACAAAAGTTGTCTAAATTAATATGTTTATACCCCGTCAAAGTTATTAATAAAGTAAAGTAAAGACTAACAAAATAATGCTGTCGATCAAAGAAGACTAAAGAAAACTAGAGCCAAGCCAAAGACGAGCATGGTGGTTGAGATTGTCGTGGTCACGAAAGCACTGTTGCAACGATCACCTTGGCAACACTTTAGAGAACACTCTGTGTAACCTTTCCTCTTCTTAGCGTCTTCACAAACCTTGTGAGTATCAACGCAAAGCTTAGCCCTGGCGCAACCTTTTGCAAATAATGTACTGCCACCATTCCTTTTAATAAAATTCTCTCCACAGTAAGTTTCGTTGTTCTGCTCGTTGCATACTTGCAAAGTAGCGTTACAAAATTGTTTACCAACGGGCGTCCTTAAGGTGTCGTACCCGCATTTATAGCAAGTTAAACCGTTCGCTGTTAAAAGAGAAAACATTCAAGAAAAGTGTAAAAGGACTAATTCATAGTTTACTTTGTTAATCTCCATTTTGATAGCTAAAGAAAACGGAAGAAAACTACCTGCACAAAAGCTCAGCATAAAAATCATTAAAGCAGTAAAGTTTCCAACAATTAAACCACGAGAAACCATTTTGGATATTGTTCTATAAAATAACAACAACAAAAAATCTTTGAAATGGAGATTAGGCCAGCTGCTCTCTCCTCCGCAAAGAGTGTAACCAAAAGTCGAGTGTCGAGACTAAAAGTCGAGAGTCGAGACAAAGAAGTCGAGAGTCGAGAGAGATAAAAAAAAAGACAAAATATATATATAATATTACATATACTTGTATTATAAGTTTTAATAATATCGTGACCACTCCTCCGCAGAGGCTTCTTGAACTTTTTTGAGCTCTTCAGTATATAGAGGTTTAATATTGCAGTCTTTGCAAGGGTTTAGTAGACTATAGAGCATAGAGTATTTAAATGCGGTAGTGTAATGGGCAATAAGTTTATACTCTAGAAGCCTCTGCGGAGAAGAGAGGGCCAGCTGTGCATCCGGAGAAACGTGCATTCAATGCACAAAACTTGACAGTTTTTGGCCGTGCGGGTCGTCATGTTTCGATGGCTGTGAGCAAGGGAACGGTTTGTTCTGCTTTTTCGGCTTCTAAGTAAGCCTGTTCTTCGGCAGCCGCCTTTGCTAATCTTCAGGGGCTCTGGAAGCTTTTCAAAGTTGTGGGTGTCCTGCGTCTCGCAGAAGGCCATAAACAGGGCCACGCCCTTCAGAGAATATAATAGATAACTAATAACTATATATACATAACATACAAGATAATATCACAAGTTCACAACAACTTCAAGAACTTTAAAAAAAAATATTATAAAAAAAAAAGGTATTATTATGCATAAAGAAACGAAAAGATGTACTTCGCGTAACACCAACAAAAATAACAACACCAATTTGTTAAAATTTGCTAAAATATTGTGGGTGTCCTTCTTATGTAGGTGCAGAAAGTGCGGGTGTCCCACAGTGCAGAAAGTGCGGGTGTCCGGACACCCAGACACCCGCACTTTCCAGAGCCCCTGCTAATCTTGTTTCGGGTTCTAATTCTTCCGCCCTTTGCTGAAGACGCAGTTGCTCTTTTTGCAAGGCTCGTCGCTTTCGAAATGAAGCTGCCTCAGCATCCAACATAGGCCTTTTTGCTGTTGCTCTCGCTCTAGAATTCGAAATTGAACTGGTCGTAGACGATTTTGAGCGCTTAGATAAAAATGTTGCTTGAACAAGCTCGCGATCCTATCACTCACTCACGGAATCTTCCGCTCGTATTTCGGGTTCCTTCTAAGGCTAGTTTCCACTCAGGAAAATCTTCCACAGGACCGGAACGGACAGGGAAGTTTTCTTTGTCTTGTGAACTCTCGGTTGGAACTAATGACTTTAACACAAAAGAAACTTTCCTGTCCGTTCCTATCCTGCGGATGAGTTTTCCTGAGTGGAAACTAGCCTTTAGATTTAGCCGACTCTGTCCATTCTATAACCTTTTCTTTCAAATCGAAAATTCTTTGCATTTCGGTTTCGTAGTAGTCGTTTGTAGTGGCGAGGCCAGCATAAACTGAGGGGGGGCGGGGTCCACGAAGCGCGGAAGGCGAGAGACAACCATGAGGTAGCACCCCCCAACAGTTTCTCATCGGATTTGGAAGAATTACAAAATTGGTCTTAAAGAAAAGTGGGGGGGGGGGGGTCCGGACCCCCCCCGTGGCCTCGCCACTGGTCTTTTGATTCAAGAATATCGTCGTCGTCTTGTAAATTATCGTGAAATGCGTTATGAGTGAGCTGAAATATCTCTAAGGCCTTTTCTAAATCAGCGATTTTTTTGTCTACTTTTGACGAGTCATTCGTGTCGGACATCAATTCTCTTATCTCATTTTGCCTTTTCGATAGCATGCCCTTTGCGTTGCTTCTAGCCCTCTTAAGTTGGGGGATATCGTCGTTTTGCAAGCTTTGTTGCTTGACTGACGCGGCATTTTCGTCAATATGATCTTTACTGGGATCTTCGTTCAGGGTGGTCTTAGACGCGCTTTCTTCGGTTTCGTGTTGCATAATTATCGATCGATTGATTTAAGCGCGTCAATAGCAAGACGGTCGCATACTTCGCATACCTTTGCGAACGCCTCGGGAACAACAGTAAGGCAATGTAATTGATAAACAGTAAAACAACGAGCATACAACACGCACACAGTTTGTAGACTGAATTGATGTTAGATTTTCTTAAGACCTTCGTTGCTGGAGTAAATTCGAACTGATATAGGCGTCGAATGTAGCGTGTAGCGAAATGAGTTAAGTTTTCTAGCCTACAGGTTTGGTTGCTTGAGGTCGCGTGAGAAGAGGTTTCGAACTTCACTTGGCAAACTAGACACGTTGAAATGGTTGAATGTTCTTTGTTCGAATTAGTAGCGATAATCTCGTTTGCACGTCCGTGCGAGTTCGAACTAAGAGTAAACAATTAAAACTATACTCAACAAATAAATCTATACATGCAATATAACAAACTTAAACGTAAACCTAGAAGCATACAGTACGCATGCAAATCAAATATAATCAATCTTACTTTAGTCTCCTCTCGTGGTTCGATTCTGAAGCAGTTCAATAATACTAGTCGCGTCTTCAAGAGTACAATGTTCCCTCCTCAGGTCTATCTCAATTCTGACTCACATTACATAGCTGAGCATATATTATTAGATATAAATTAACCCTTTTAATTATCAACCAGGTTCACTGGCGCTTTTTAGCATCTTCGTCGTTCTATAAATCGTCGCCGAATTCTGCCGTGATTCAAACTGACTTGAGAAACCGCATCTGATCATCTTCCATGAAAGAAATCAAAGGCGAAATCGCAGTTGTGATTGATTTCGAGTTTATAGGTTTTACGATATCAACAAACTATTGATTCTGTTTGCCATTTAGCCTATTGTAGGCTAAATGGCAAACAGAGTCGGACTGGCCCTATGTGCCATTGTGCCAATGGCACATGCGCCACCTTAGGATGCTGTTACTGCGCCCCTTTCCTGTTGTATAATATCATATTTGATATGTAGTGCAATTCCTATTTAAAAACCCGATTTTGTATTTATAGTCGTTTTACGTTTTAATCAGTATAGTATATTACGATTAAATAATATTTTAGTACGCTTCACGCAGCTGACAGCCTGACATGAAGTAGTCACCTAATTAATGGTACACACAATGTGAGTTGATTTGTCCATGTATGACGACATGTCCTCATGATGTATGCCTTGCATGTTAATGGTGTATTCCTATATAAAATGAGTATATTTGGATATTTTGTTTGGTATTTTATATCCTTCAAAACTCTTCAAAACCCCCCTCAAAATGAAGGAAATGCTATTTCAGAGACTCAACACACACTTGCCCCACACGTTCCTTTGTCAAATATTCTGAAAGAAACCCTGACGCCCCTAATACGAAGCCAGTCCGACTCTGATGGCAAACACATCTTGGCCACTAATGGTCACGTTGCAAATCTTTTAAAAAAATAATCTTCAAAAGTTTCGAAAATTCGGTCGTACGCCTCACTTATTAGCTTTCCCTTGACCGCCACTTTGGGCTGTCACGATAATTTATACAAATGTTCAATAATATATGCCTGCTGAAAATGTGCAGGCGCGTTTGTGATCAGCCGTGATTTCGGGGGCGGGCCGCAGCCCGAAATAAGGCTGGAAACCCAGCCTAAAGAGCCCAGAGTAAAGAGCCTAGAGCCTCTCGTTTCACGCCGGCTGGGTAAGGGGAACGTGGGCTCTGGGAAAGAGATTGATTATCAACGTAATATACCAATCTCGTTCCCAGAGCCCACGTTCCCCACCCGGGAAACGAGAGACTCTTGGATAATCCGTTTCAAATCACAGGATTCTTGTTATTCCGGTTGAGGTACGCATGCGTAAATATCCGAGCGGAATCTGGATAGTATGTTCTCCTTGTTTGACTTTTCCCCAAACAAGTCAATGGGGTTGCTGGCGAAGCTCGAATTACAGCATCTACACACATACGGCGAAGATATCGATCGCGACAACGTCTTCACTGGAGTCTTGTCATCCGACATCTTTGTTATTTTGGTTTTATTAATTCCACTTCCGGTCATTTCAGACCAACTCATGCTCACTATTCAGCCAATAACGTAACGATTTGAAACGGATTATCCCAGAGTCTCTCGTTTCCCGGGTGAGGAACGTGGGCTCTGGGAACAAGATTGCGTAAATACAATTGGGGGGGGGGGGGGGGTTGGGTTATCTTATATATATATTTTTTTTAAATTTTTAAATAACCAAAGAATCCTTACAGACAAAAAAACGAGATACGCTACTAATATAGACTATTTTTTATTTTTACTAGGATTAAGAAATCAAGAATAACAGTATAAAGCTCAAAGTTAAAATAATTAGATATAAAAACTGTTGAGGACCTGAAGAGGAACTGTAGAAATTATTTTTGACTGTACTAGGAATTGTGTACGTCGACAAGAGTGTGGAAGTATTTTGGAAGAAGTAGAAACAGATGGAATTTTAGTTTTGCAAAACCCGGGTGCCGGAATAAAAGAAGCCAAGACGACAGCATTTGCAGAAAAATGGCTACTGTCATCTTGCCCTAATGTTTAAGAAAATAAAACGTTGTGATGAATCGTCAGGTTCCAAGCATGACAGGGAAGCATGTGGCTAGTCCGCTAGCAAACCTTGGAACAAAATCTGTCACTCAGTCTAGTCAAAAAAGCTCGAAGTACGTTTACATATGCAATAACGCAAACTTTTGTTGCCTTCGCTATAGGAAAACAGCTCAAGTGTTTTAGTTGTACATACGATGAAACAGTTGCACAAGAGTTCTCAGTAGATTGCGGAATGGAAGAATGCCAGGAGGACCAAACCTATTGCGCAGATGCTATCTTACAACACAACGGCAAGAAACTTACTAAAAAAAGTTGCGCATCAAGTCAGTATTGTAACAGTACAGTGGAACAGTGTGTGGGCGCTTTTAAGCATGCAGCGGAGTTCACCGAATGCCGTGTAAATTGCTGTCAGGAAAAACTATGCAATCCTTATAATCTTGCAGCATTCATCCAACCCTCCCTTGCCATCCATGGGTTTATTTCAATCGTGGTACTTCATGTAATCAAAAACATATTATAAATGAGAGATTCCATTGGAGCGCAGACACAAAGGATGGAGGGGATTTCTGAATAATCCACAGAGACAGAGTGTTGTACTGTATGATTTTTGACCAGTGGCGTTGAAAGCAAGTTAAAATTGAGAAGATGACATTTTTATCCCAAAAAAGCACTGTTGTATTAAAAAAGCGAGAAAAGAACACTTTTTGTTGTAATATGGGCATTTTACAAAACACTATAGGGAAGATACATGCCCTCAATGCCCCGCGGTTCCTACGTCTATGTTATTGACGAACTGACGAAGCGGACTGTATTTATATTAAATTAGTGCTAGTGTTTTGTCTATTATGTAAGTTAGGTAACGTAATAGTTTAACTTTTAAGCGTAGTCGAGATAGATTTATAAACCGTCTTTCCAAGCTTCTCTGTTCAACATAGCTCTACCAAGATCTTATGTTGGGGGACCAGTGTCTGGCTAACAATAACCATGGTATTTTTTAAGAAATATTGAGTAGTGTGGCAACCTTATTACCAATAACACCTGGATAGTTGACTGGCTTTCTTCCTCTTTTTCTTCTGGGTATCAAGTCTGCAGAGGCAAATCAGACGTGACTTGATCTTTAGCGCAATGGCAGTACCCAAAGACTGTTTTTCTCTGTGCAACTGTTGTTGATCTAGGTGGTAAATCTTTGTAGATGCTGCTGTGGCTGTTGTTGTTTCTTCTGCTGGTGTTGTTGCTGTTTCTGCTACGTATACTGCATGTGGCTGTTGATGCTGCTGCTGTTGATGCTGCTGCTGTTGTTGTTGTTGCTGCTGCTGTTTCTTCTGCTGCTGCTGCTGCTGTTTCTGCTACGTATACTGCATGTGGCTGTTGATGCTGCTGCTGTTTCTTATTCTGCTGCTGCTGTTTCTTCTGCTGCTGCTGCTGCTGCTGCTGCTGCTGCTGTTGCTGCTGCTGCTGTTGTTGTTTCTTCTGCTGGTGTTGTTGCTGTTTCTGCTACGTATACTGCATGTGGCTGTTGATGCTGCTGCTGTTGATGCTGCTGCTGCTGTTGTTTCTTCTTCTGCTGCTGCTGCTGTTGTTGCTGCTGCTGCTGTTGTTGTTGTTTCTTCTGCTGTTGTTTTGCTGTTTCTGCTACTACTGCTGCTGCTGTGATTGTTGTTGTTCTTGTTGTTGTTGCTGCTGCTGTGGTCCTTGCTGTTGTTGCTTCTGCTGTTGTAGTTGTTGCTGCTGATGTTGTTGCTGATGCTGCTGTTGTTGTTACTGCTATTGCTGCTGCTGTTGACGTTGCTGCTGTTGTTGCTGCTGATGTTGTGCTGTGGATATAGTCGATGCAGATCTTCTTCCTCTTTTTGTTCTGAGCACCCAGAGATGTAAATCAAATATGGCTTGATCTTTAACGCAATGGCAGTGCTCAGCAAAGATTAAAAAGCATTGAAAAAGCTAAAACTGCCTACAATTTGTTGTTGTTACTGCTATTGCTGCTGCTGTTGCTGCTGCTGCTGTTGTTGTTGTTGCTGCTGCTGTTGCTGCTGTTGTTACTGCATGCTATTGCTGCTGATGTTGTGCTGTGGATAGTGGATGCAGATCTTCTTCCTCTTTTTGTTCTGAGCACCCAGAGATGTAAATCAAATATGGCTTGATCTTTAACGCAATGGCAGTGCTCAGCAAAGATTAAAATTCTGGTCTTGTTCAACGACTCAATGATATAATTATACGCGTGCACACAAGAACATATTAAAAATAATTAGGCATGATGTGTACATGCACTTACTATAATTTTAAACAACGTATAATTATTGCAATGAAACAAACTACAGACAAAAGAAGTTATAAAGATTATAAACAGGTCCTTTTAGAAAATCATGTAATGTGAAAAAGCTTCCTGATTAAATATTATTATTATAACATTATAAACAGTAACTGATGAATTTAATTTGAGAAAAATATAATTAATAAATAGTTTTTATAAGGTTTTTACAAGAGTTAATGTCTAAAAAAATTGAAGGGGTATGTAATAATTTAGTTTTTCATGTTCATATATTCTCTGATAAACAGCCTCTAATCAAAATATTAACACTGTTATTTCAGTATTGCAGTGATTTACAGTAGGGGTGGAAGATGCCTAATGTTGGGGGGAACTAAGCCAGGGTGCATTCCATGTCGGTCACGCCAAAGATCTTCGGCATGAGTTCCAAAAGTGCTCGGCGTGCTGGTGCACAATCACACTGCGGTCGGTGCACATATACAGCCATACAACTATACAAGTCAGTGGGTGGTGCCGGCGTTCATCTTGACCTCCCTTGGTGCAGCACCTGAACACCCAGACTAGTTCCTAGTCCTCTTTTCTCTCAAACGTATTTTGGTGACGTCACAGAATAGGCATCGAGTGAGAGGACTAGCGGAAAATGTTCATCTTTATCTATCATCACATGAATCCTGCTGGAGCTCGGATTCTTTAATCTTTATGAACGAGGGCACTTAAATAAACTTCTTCTTGAGAGCAGACAGCAAATGAGTAGGTTTCTTTGTTTTACATTACGTTAAAAGGTTGTTACATACAAGGCTTTATAAAGTAGTGTTCGGCGTGGGAAGTGATTGTGTTGAAACACATTTATACAAATCGAAATATGCTATTTTAACGTTTCGGCAGTAGACCAACCTTGCTATATGATGTTATAAAGAATTGTGCAGACCGACGTGAGTGTTATCTGCCTTGGTTTTCCACCAAACGGCCGTTTGGTGCCTGTATAAGTTGGGGCCAGTTTTGGGGCCAGATTTGGGGCCAAGCAAAACATTTTATTCCAGGCCTCTCACAATTCGGTCTGCCACTCAACGTTAAAAAGAGAGGCCTGGGAACCAGGCTGCTGAACACCAGTGGCTTATCTTCGGCGTGGGGTTGACATGGAATGCACTCTGGGAAACTAAGTTTGAGCCCATAAGAAGCTTTATTCAATTTTTAGCCACCATTAGCCATCAATTACCATGTACATTTCTTGAGTGAGAGTCCAAACTTTTGAATACTTCTGGGAGAGGTCTAAGGGCTCTTTCCAATTGACAAGGTTAGACCGGTCAGTCCGGCCAGAATGGACTTGCTTTTGATTAGGACCAAGTTTTCCAGTCAGACCATCCCAGGTCTCAAACGAATCGTGTTCCATTTAACCGGACTGACCGGTCTAACCGTGTAAATGGAAAGCCCCCTAAATATTGCAACAGTATGGACACCAATTGTAAACAAACAACTGCTGTAAATTAATAAAGAACTTGAAAATATTTGATTAAATATGCTCATGTGACACAAAAGGCTCATTGTTACCTGTCAAAAATACATCACCAGAAAACGATCGACTCACTGTATTGCAATTGATAATTTTTATTATCAGTTGAAACCATCTCAGGCACATCAGTTAACAATAATAAGTCTTCATTCAATAATATATTTATACTGTATTCATTCAAAAAGGATATGTTTGCACGTTCATGTGCAAATACAACGATTCCGCTCTATATATTTGTACGTGATATCCACACGTAAATAGCGCCTGATCGAACTCTTGGTCAGTGCAAACACAATGGCTCCAATAAACAAAATACAAGTAGAACTTATCCTGGCAAAAACCTGCATCAAACGTTATTTTTGAGGAAGCGATGTTCGACCTCGTGAGCAAAACAAAATGGCGACCTTCGGCAAACTTTCGTTACTTTACGTAACATGTTCGTTAATCACGTGATTGCCACAACCCAAACTTAAATCAGAACATTTTCGATTAGCAATCGTCTTCGGACTACGTCCAAGACGCAAAAAGCATTGAAAAAGCTAAAACTGCCTACAATTTGTTTGATGTTAAACCCATATATTGACTAAAGTAAGTGTAAGTTAACTTTTACGACTGTATTTTAAAAAAGATAAATGGCACCACACGCCTTCAAGCATATTGACATCATATAGTAAGTGGTGCTTTAATAACACTTGACAAAAGTTGTCTAAATTAATATGTTTATACCCCATCAAAGTTTAAGATATTAATAAAGTAAAGTAAAGACTAACAAAATAATGCTGTCGATCAAAGAAGACTAAAGAAAACTAGAGCCAAGCCAAAGACGAGCATGGTGGTTGAGATTGTGGTGGTCACGAAAGCACTGTTGCAACGATCACCTTGGCAACACTTTAGAGAACACTCTGTGTAACCTTTCCTCTTCTTAGCGTCTTCGCAAGCCTTGTGACTATCAACGCAAAGCTTAGCCCTGGCGCAACCTTTTGCAAATAATGTACTGCCATCATTCCTTTTAATAAAATTCTCTCCACAGTAAGTTTCGTTGTTCTGCTCGTCGCATACTTGCAAAGTAGCGTTACAAAATTGTTTACCAACGGGCGTCCTTAAGGTGTCGTACCCGCATTTATAGCAAGTTAAACCGTTCGCTGTTAAAAGAGAAAACATTCAAGAAAAGTGTAAAAGGACTAATTCATAGTTTACTTTGTTAATCTCCATTTTGATAGCTAAAGAAAACGAAAGAAAACTACCTGCACAAAAGCTGAGCATAAAAATCATTAAAGCAGTAAAGTTTCCAACAATTAAACCACGAGAAACCATTTTGGATATTGTTCTATAAAATAACAAAAAAATAATCTTTGAAATGGAGAAATTACTGTGGGACAGCGGACTCAGGTGAAGAATAATGATATTAGGCGCTACTCCGAATGACGAACCATACTGGCTAAGTAGAGAAAATCTCTACTCGGCCGCAGCTGGGATTTCGGTTAACGCTAGAAAATCGTGAAATAATTATCATTTATAGACCTGGAGCGAGGGGAATTCGATGAAATATTACCCCGAGGTATGATATACCATCCCGAGGGGTAATATTTCATCGAATTCCCCGAGCGAAAGGTCTATAAATTATATATTATACCGAAACATATTAATCTTTCCAAAAAAAAGCTGAAATAATGTTAATAAAGTTCGCTTAGCTTAACTTTTGTCCGCTTTTCATTGTCTGTTTCCATTCTGTTGTCGTCTCAAGGCTTCTGGATGCATTGTTTGTTGCTTTCTTTGTATTCCCTGAATCCTTATTTTCTCGTAACCTAACAATCTTCTTGTCAACATCTGAATGTTCAGGCGAAACGTTTTCTTGTCTCGCCAAACTCCGCCATTGTTGACCGCTTCGCGTGGCGTTCACGCGTGGTACACAAAGCATATTCTGGGTAATTCGATGATATATATATATATATATATATATATATATATATATATGTAATATATATATATTTAACAAATAGATTCCATTTTGCCGTTGTCTGTTCAGTTATAGATGCACAGATGACGTCACAACGTGGTAAGAACAAAAAAGTGGCTCACGAGACGCAGTCGAGTGGGTCACTGATGTTCTTACCACGTTGTGACGTCTTCTGTGCTTCTATAACTGAACAGACAACAAAAAAATGGAATCTATTTGTTTTATACAATAAAAGTTTAAAAGGTTTTTGTCGAAACTCTTGCCGGATTTTGGGGCATGAAAAAGGAAAAAAGCAAGTCAGCTGACGTGATCTGACGTGACCATGCGTCTGTCCTCTAATAGATCATGGGCAACAACCAATGAAAACACGCATAGCAACCAGGGTATTGTATAAATATATATATTGTTCAATCTACAGACACGGTGTTTCGCTGTACAACAGCTCATCAGTGTAGCTTGGAACAATCTGAATGAATTTCATCAATTACTTATACACATGCGATCGTCGGTGACAACCGCATGTGGGACAGCATCGGTGAATGGGCCCAGAGTGCTCAAACTTCCACAATATATTTATATTATAAGTTTTAATAATAAACTGTGAAAAATCTGAACCAAATATAGTGACCAAACCGAACGAAACAACATGTCGCCAATGTTAAGCGCGATTGCGCCTGGAGGTGATGTTTAATTTTGCGTTGGAAGGTAATATGGTCGTCTCATATTATACTTTCATAACAAAAGGGGATGCACAAACTGAAAGTGCCGTGTATACAACCATTATTATTTACCTTCTTTAAATATAGGACGATCCAACAGAATTGTGTACTTGTGTTTAACTATAGTGGTCTGAGTGTGTTTTCCGCGAATAACCACATGTATTGTTGTTTCATTTTGTCACAATATTTGGGTCATGTCATTTTTTCTTGTTTAAAGGCTTACGAATTACAAAATTTATGGCTTTTTGAGTCCGAGTCCGGGTTTCATATGCCAGTATACCCCGCTTCCTTAGCGCAAATAGCTCGATTATTATCACACCTTTGTAATTCTTGGTTTTTATCTCTCTCGACTCTCGACTTCTTTGTCTCGACTCTCGACTTTTTTGTCTCGACTCTCGACTTTTAGTCTCGACTCTCGACACTCGACTTTTGGTTACACTCGACTTACACTCGATACTCACCCCGTTCGTCACTCAGAGTATATAGCACCTTTTGTTATTCACGGGTTTGGAAATGAGAAATATTTTATAAGGACTGCATGGTCACTTTGAGGGGACGCTGTGGGGGGCGCTGTATCAAAATGGCACTAGAAGACGTTTGTATTCGAAAGTTTCTCGAAATGCATCCCTCAGAATTTAACGAAATTTACGAGAAACATCATTTAGAATATCTTCTTTCTATATGAATAGAGAGAAATGTGTGCGAAAGTCGAAGAAAATGCAAACGCTAAAAACATTCGCCAAAGATTCAAAACAACAATTCTAACGACCTAAATCGAAATATAGTAAGTTTGGATATATACTGCCGAAACAGCGGGGAACGTAGACGTCTAACGTTTCGAGCAAAGGCCCTTCGTCACGTTTCTCTTTCTCTTTAGTGAAAGCTCTTGTGTCAGAAAGATGTAGTCATCTTTTGCTGGCAGATTATGAAGATGTAGTCATCTTTTCTTAATCAGCTGCAACTAAAAGCGAGTCTTCATAATTACAACAATCACAAGCGCGCACCTATAGACCATTGAGAAATATTAGATTCAATAGTCATGCGATTGTGAAATTATTGAGGATCCTTTTAGTGAAAGCTCTTGTGTCAGAAAGATGTAGTCATCTTTTGCTGGCAGATTATGAAGATGTAGTCATCTTTTCTTAATCAGCTGAAACTAAAAGTGACTATAAGCTAAACTGCTATGCAAATGTCATATAACTGTGACATGTGCATTGTATTTGTGTACCTTGTAATTATTCTTTTTTTATATATTTTCATGTATGCGGTATATGTACATATATTTTTTAAATGTATGTATATGTGTAGCGTACCGAGCTAACCAATCAATAGACTTCGCGACTTTCAGTCAGACAGAACCTCCCTTTATTTTAACAGTCTCGTTACTTTTATACCCTAGGCCCAAGTTGGGCGTTACAAACATATATCCAAATATAGAAATACAACTACTACGTATATACATGACCTATGTAAAGGAAGGGTGTTACAGGAAAGGGAGCGTTTACCGCAATTTGCTATATCATGCTTTTACGCGCTAATTCTGCTAATTGTTAATTTACATTCGTCACATATGTATGGTTGCGTATTGATTGTATATGCATAAGCAATGTTATTAATATGTAATATGATATATATAGTATGTATATGTATATGTATATGTACTATGTATAAACCGCGCAGGAGGGCTTTATCGGATATAAAACACGAGGCGATAGCCGAGTGTTTTAGAGCCGATAAAGCCCGTACTGCAAGGTTTTTAAATGACTTCTAAAAAGAATCACTTCATACGTTCATTGGCGTAGTAATTTTGAAAATTAAGCTTATCTCAGCCGTTAAAAACCAGCGAGAAACTTAGAGCGAGTCTATATCACATATATAGATCCGATACGCTCATGATTTTTCTTTGTGTTTTCCTCATGAATTATTAATGAATTTTAGAAATATATGTATATGTGTATGTATATTAAAAAAAATAGAATGCTGTGGTTTAGAATAGCTAAACCAAAGCATCTTTCATATATTATAACATGTACAAAATATCTTTCACCTCTTTTGAAGTTTTAACACTTCTAACTTACTTATAACAGATTAATAATAGAATGCTAAACGGCGCACCCAACTGCGAATTAATGAAACAAAATCAGATGGATGACATTTTTCGCTAAATTATAATGGGATTAGGCCAGCTGCTCTTCTCCTCCACAGAGGCTTCTTCAGCGTTTTTGAGCTCTTCAGTATATAGAGGTTTAATATTGCAGCCTTTGCAGCCAATGCAGGGGTTTAGTAGACTTTAAAAAACTCATTAATAATTCATGAGGAAAACACAAAAGAAATCAATACCGTAGCAGAGGTTGTAAATCGGATACAGAATCGTCCTGATTTACATAAACTTTAGCTTCGATTTTCTCGGCTAAAATAGAGTATATCGCTAAAATAGTTGGTGAACTTGATTACTTAGATGCATTTGTATTTTAAGAAAGATACAGCATTCGCAGCCGAGCTGTATCTGATTTACAAGGCGAGCCTTCGGCTCGCCTTGTAAATCAGATACAGATCGGCTGCTCATGCTGGATCTATTACATAGAGCATAGAGTATTTAAATGCGGTAGTGTAATGGGCAATAAGTTTATACTCTAGAAGCCTCTGCGGAGAAGAGAGGGCCAGCTGGTCATCCGGAGAAACGTGCATTCAATGCACAAAACTTGACAGTTTTTGGCCGTGCGGGTCGTCATGTTTCGATGGCTGTGAACAAGGGAACGGTTTGTTCTGCTTTTTCGGCTTCTAAGTAAGCCTGTTCTTCGGCAGCCGCCTTTGCTAATCTTGTTTCGAGTTCTAATTATTCCGCCCTTTGATGAAGACGCATTTGCTCTTTTTGCAAGGCTCGTCGCTTTCGAAATGAACTAGCTGCCTCGGCTTCCAACATAGCCCTTTTTGCTGTTGCTCTCGCTCTACACGCGTAAAAATCTCGCAAGTTGTTACAGCATTGTTGCCTGAACAATGCTGTAACAACTTGTTGACATATGTGAACAACATTGATAAATGAACAACATTGTTTATCATTGTTTCAACAAGTTGTTACAGCTTGATGAAACAACAACCGTTGTTCACGCATGTTGTAACAACCGAAGAACGTGTTGATACATCACTGATCAACCATGTTCACCATTGTTGTAACACTGTTGTTCATCGTTGTTATTTCGTCATGCTGTAACAACGTGTTGTATCATGTGCGAACAACGTTGTTGGCTATAAAAATGTGCTGTTGGAACAACTTGTTCATGACTGTTGATTTATCCGTGAACAAGTTGTTCGAACCATAAGTGAACAACTTGATCACGGCGAGCAGCACAACATTGTTCACGGCGAGCAGTACAACATTGTTCACGCCTGTTGACAACCGTGAACAAGTTGTGCGTTTTTACGCGTGTAGAGGTCGAAATTGAACTGGTCGTAGACGATTTTGAGCGCTTAGATAAAAATGTTGCCTTTGAACAAGCTCACGATCCTATATTACTCACTCACGGAATCTTCCGGTCATATTTCGGGTTCCTTCTTAGATTTAGCCGACTCTGTCCATTCTATAACCTTTTCTTTCAAATCGAAAATTCTTTGCATTTCGGTTTCGTAGTAATCTTTTGATTCAAGAATATCGTCGTCGTCTTGTAAATTATCGTGAAATGCGTTATGAGCGAGCTGAAATTTCTCTAAGGCCTTCTCTAAATCAGCGAATTTTTTGTCTACTTTTGACAAGTTATTCGGGTTGGACATCAATTCTCTTATCTCATTTTGCCTTTTCGATAGCATGCCCTTTGCGTTGCTTCTAGCCCTCTTAAGTTGGCGGATATCGTCGTTTTGCAAGCTTTGTTGCTCGACTGACGCGGCATTTTCGTCAATATGATCTTTACTGCATGGGATCTTCGTTCAGGGTGGTCTTACAGTAGACGCACTTTCTTCGGTTTCGTATTGCATAACCATAAATTATGCAATACGAAACCGAAGAAAGTGCGTCTACTGTAAGACCACCCTGAACGAAGATCCCATGCAGTAAAGATTTAAGCGCGTCAAAGATCTTCTTTGTTTCAAGACGGTCGCATACTTCGCATTCCTTTGTGAACGCCTCGGGAACAACAGTAACGCAATGTAATTGATAAACAGTAAAACAACGAGCATACAACACGCACACAGTTTGTAGACTGAATTAATGTTAGATTTTCTTAAGACCTTCGTTGCTGGAGTAAATTCGAACTGATCATAGTTAATAGAAAATAGACATGGTTTGGAAGCTCACAAAAGTCATTGTTGTATGCTTTTGTTCAGGTTTATGGAAATATTTGCACTTTCACGGTTACTGAACATATTGTGTTTTCTGTATAATGAAGCAATCATCCAATAGCAACGTTTGGGTTCAATCACTCAACCGTACTGTTTAAATATTAATAAACCTAAAACAAAGGATTTGGCACCTTCATGTACCTTTCAACATGAATCGTAGCTTCATTGTTTGAAGTTTTCCGGGTTTCCAAACCATGTCTATTTTCTATTAACTATGAACTGATATAGGCGTGGAATGTAGCGTGTAGCGAAATGAGTTCAGTTTTAAAGCCTACAGGTTTGGTTGCTTGAGGTCGCGTCAGAAGAGGTTTCGAACTTCACTTGGCAAACTAGAGACGTTGAAATGGATGAATGTTCTTTATTCGAATTAGTAGCGATAATGTCGTTTGCACGTTCGTGCGAGTTCGAACTAAGAGTAAACAATTAAAACTATACTCAACAATAAATCTATACATGCAATATAACAATTTAATCGTAAACCTGAAGCATAACAAATCAACACTATTTAACTAACAATGGTACAGTACGCATGCAAATCAAATATAATCAATCTTACTTTAGTCTCCTCTCGTGGTTCGATTCTGAAGCAGTTCAATAATACTAGTCGCGTCTTCAAGAGTACAATGTTCCCTCCTCAGGTTTATCTCAATTCTGACTCACATTACATAGCTGAGCATATATTATTAGATATAAATTAACCCTTTTAATTATCAACCAGGTTCACTGGCGCGCTTTTTAGCATCTTCGTCGTTCTATAAATCGTCGCCGAATTCTGCCGTGATTCAAACTGACTTGAGAAACTGCATCTGATCATCTTATCTTCCATGCAGGGCCTTTTTTGAGGATTTTCCCGTGGGGGGGGGGCAGTTCCCAAAAAGGGACTCTTCTACGGGGGTCCGGGGGCACGCCCCCCTGGAAATTTTTGAAATTTAGAGTCTCGCATTTCCTGCATTCTGAGGGGTGATTTTTAAGAATACTGGAGGTCATAAAATGTCATAAAAACTAGTTAAAATACAACACATTTCTGACTGTTTCGCTTTGTGTCAGAACTCATCAGCTTGTTCACTTTCAAAGAATATGGAAAATTTTGGGAGGAACTATAAAAAGATTTTTCGTCACCACATAAGGATTTTCCCGTGGAGGCGCATTTTCCTAAAAGGGACCTTCTGCCATTTTATTTAAAAATAATTTCTCTTCACTTCATGTTAGGTCAACATAATAATTTAAGTAAATCTAAGTTGTTAATTAAGGGCTAAAACTTACTTTCCGTTTGTTTATTTTTTATTCCTTGCTTAT
Source organism: Paragorgia papillata (assembly GCA_035771165.1). NCBI lineage: Eukaryota > Metazoa > Cnidaria > Anthozoa > Scleralcyonacea > Coralliidae > Paragorgia > Paragorgia papillata. The sequence goes on along the minus strand of JAWNZC010000016.1, from coordinate 1,829,977 downwards.
TTGTTTGTATTAAATTTAAGAAAGAGGTACGTTTCCTGGGGTGGGCAAAAATTGATTCGTGGGGGGAGGGGGGGCACAAGGGGGACTGGGGGGGGGGGCATTTGCCCCCCCAGCTTATATGTTAAAAAAGGCCCTGCTTCCATGAAAGAAATCAAAAGCGAAATCGCAGTTGTCAGGATTGATTTCGAGTTTATAGGTTTTACGATATCAACAAACTATTGACGCTGACTGAAATATCAGTGATTTTCCTGACCTTAAGGCTGATTTCCAGTCAGTGGAATTTTGCGAGCGGGCGGAATTTTTCTTTGTCTTGTGAGCTCTCGAGCGGAACTAATCTAATTCAGAGCACGAAAGACAAAGAAAAATTCCGCCCGCTCGCAAAATTCCACTGACTGGAAACCAGCCTTTAGTAGGCTAAATGGCAAACACATCTTGGCCACTAATGGTCACGTTGCAAATCTTTTAAAAAAATGATCTTCAAAAGTTTCGAAAATTCGGTCGTACGCCTCACTTATTAGCTTTCCATTGACCGCCACTTTGGGCTGTCACGATAATTTATACAAATGTTCAATAATATATGCCTGCTGAAAATGTGCAGGCGCGTTTGTGATCAGCCGTGATTTCGGGGGCGGGTCGCAGCCCGAAATAAGGCTGGAAACCCAGCCTAAAGAGCCCAGAGTAAAGAGCCTAGAGCCTCTCGTTTCACGTCCGCTGGGTAAGGGGAACGTGGGCTCTGGGAAAGAGATTGATTATCAACGTAATATACCAATCTCGTTCCCAGAGCCCACGTTCCCCACCCGGGAAACGAGAGACTCTTGGATAATCCGTTTCAAATCACAGGATTCTTGTTATTCCGGTTGAGGTACGCATGCGTAAATATCCAAGCAGAATCTGGATAGTATGTTCTCCTTGTTTGACTTTTCCCCAAACAAGTCAATGGGGTTGCTGGCGAAGCTCGAATTACAGCATCTACACACATACGGCGAAGATATCGATCGCGGCAACGTCTTCACTGGAGTCTTGTCGTCCGACATCTTTGTTATTTTGGTTTTATTAATTCTACTTCCGGTCATTTCAGACCAACTCATGCTCACTATTCAGCCAATAACGTAACGATTTGAAACGGATTATCCCAGAGTCTCTCGTTTCCCGGGTGGGGAACGTGGGCTCTGGGAACGAGATTGCGTAAATACAATTGGCGGGGGGGGGGGGGGTTGGGTTATCTTATATATATATATTTTTAATTTTTAAATAACCAAAGAATCCTTTCAGACAAAAAAACGAGATACGTCGCTACTAATATAGACTATTTTTTATTTTTACTAGGATTAAGAAATCAAGAATAACAGTATAAAGCTCAAAGTTAAAATAATTAGATATAAAAACTGTTGAGGACCCGAAGAGGAACTGTAGAAATTATTTTTGACTGTACTAGGAATTGTGTACGTCGACAAGAGTGTGGAAGTATTTTGGAAGAAGTAGAAACAGATGGAATTTTAGTTTTGCAAAACCCGGGTGCCGGAATAAAAGAAGCCAAGACGACAGTATTTGCAGAAAAATGGCTACTGTCATCTTGCCCTAATGTTTAAGAAAATAAAACGTTGTGATGAATCGTCAGGTTCCAAGCATGACAGGGAAGCATGTGTCTAGTCCGCTAGCAAACCTTGCAACAAAATTTGTCACTCAGTCTAGTCAAAAAACCTTGAAGTACGTTTACATATACAATAACGCAAACTTTTGTTGCCTTCGCTATAGGAAAACAGCTCAAGTGTTTTAGTTGTACTTACGATGAAACAGTTGCACAAGAGTTCTCAGTAGATTGCGGAATGGAAGAATGCCAGGAGGACCAAACCTATTGCGCAGATGCTATCTTACAACACCACGACAAGAAATTTACTATAAAAGTTGCGCATCAAGTCAGTATTGTAACAGTACAGTGGAACAGTGTGTGAGCGCTTTTAAGCATGCAGCGGAGTTCACCGAATGCCGTGTAAATTGCTGTCAGGAAAAACTATGCAATCCTTATAATCTTGCAGCATTCATCCAACCCTCCCTTGCCATCCATGGGTTTATTTCAATCGTGGTACTTCATGTAATCGAAAACATATTATAAATGAGAGATTTCATTGGAGCGCAGACACAAAGGATGGAGGGATTTCTGAATAATCCACAGAGACAGAGTGTTGTACTGTATGATTTTTGACCAGTGGCGTAGAGAGCAAGTTAAAATTGAGAAGAGGACATTTTTATCCCAAAAAAGCACTGTTGTATTACAAAAGCGACAAAAGAACACTTTTTGTTGTAATATGGGCATTTTACAAAACACTATAGGGAAGATACATGCCCTCAATGCCCCGCGCCTCCTACGTCTATGTTATTGACGAACTGACGAAGCGGACTGTATTTATATTAAATTATAGTGCTAGTGTTTTGTCTATTATGTAAGTTAGGTAACGTAATAGTTTAACTTTTAAGCGTAGTCGAGATAGATTTATAAACCGTCTTTCCAAGCTTCTCTGTTCAACATAGCTCTACCAGTGTCCGGCTAACAATAACCATGGTATTTTTTAAGAAATATTGAGTGGTGTGGCAACCTTATGGCCAATAACACCTGCGTATTGTGGCTGTTGCTGCTGTTTCTTCTGCTGCTGCTGTTGTTGTTGTTGCTGCTGCTGCTGTTGTTGCTGCGGCTGCTGTGGTTGTTGCTGCGGCTATTGTGGTGGTTGTTGCTGCTGTTTCTGCTGCTGCTATTGCTGCTGCTGCTGCTGTGGTTGTTGTTGCTGCTGTTGTTGTTGTTGTTGTTGTTGTTGTTGCTGTTGGTGTTGTTGCTGCTACTCTTATTGTTGTTGCTGCTGCTGTTGGTGTTGCAGCTGCTGTTATTGCTGTTGTTGCTGTGAATAGTCGATGCGGATCTTCTTCCTCTTTTTGTTCTGGGCGCCCAGAGACGTAAATCAAATATGGCTCAGTTGATCTTTAACGCAATGGCAGTGCTCAGCAAAGATTAAAAAGCATTGAAAAAGCTAAAACTGCCTACAATTTGTTTGATGTTAAAGACACATATATTAACTAAAGTAAGTATAAGTTAACTTTTATGACTGTATTTTTATAAAGATAAATGGCATCACGCGCCTTCAAGCATATTGACATCATAAGTGGAGCTTACACTGCTTGACAAAAGTTGTCTAAATTAATATGTTTATACCCCGTCAAAGTTTAAGATATTAATAAAGTAAAGTAAAGTAAAGACTAACAAAATAATGCTGTCGATCAAAGAAAACTAAAGAAAACTAGAGCCAAGCCAAAGGCGAGCATGGTGGTTGAGATTGTGCTGGTCACGAAAGCACTGTTGCAACGATCACCTTGGCAACACTTTATAGAACACTCTGTGTAACCTGTCCTCTTCTTAATGTCTTCGCAAACCTTGTGAGTATCAACGCAAGCCTCAGCCCCGACGCAACCTTTTGTAACTACTGTGCTGCTATCATTCCTTTTGAGAAAACCCTCTCCACAGTAAGTTTCGTTTTTCTGCTCGTTGCATACTTGCAAAGTAGCGTTACAAAATTGTTCACCAGCGGGCGTCGTTAAGGTGTCGTACTTGCATTTATAGCAAGTTAAACCGTTTGCTGTTAAAAGAGAAAACATTCAAGAAAAGTGTAAAAGGACTAATTCATAGTTTACTTTGTTAATCTCCATTTTGATAGCTAAAGAAAACGGAAGAAAACTACCTGCACAAAAGCTGAGCATAAAAATCATTAAAGCAGTAAAGTTTCCAACAATTAAACCACGAGAAGCCATTTTGGATATTGTTCTAAAAAATAACAAAAATATAATCTTTGAAATGGAGAAATTATTGTGGGACAGCGAACTCAGGTGGAGAATAATGATATTAGGCGCTACTCCGAGGGACGAACCATACTGGCTAAGTAGAGAAAAGCTCTACTCGACCGCGACTTCGGTTTACTAGTCCGACGCTTGTTCTCTTGCGAGCTACATTGCAATATTCCCGTACGCAACATTGCAATCTTGATTGACAAGTTGCCGTGAGCAATTTGCAAACGTTTCGGGAATATTTATTTCCGAAATTCAACATTTCTTTACTCAAACTATACCATTTGCATGGCTGAAAATACATTAAATACTATCTACCCACCAACAGTAATATTTTAAACATAAATTTGTATATTTACTCAACACTCAAAAGAAAGAAGGAATCTACTGAGGAATCTTCATGAGACGTTTGCAAGTTGCTCAAGCCAAATTGACAATCAACATTGCAATGTTGCGGTGCAATACGCAAGAGAACATCCAGTTTGACTGTACTCGATACTTACCCGGTATGGTTTGTCAGTCAGAGTAGCACCTTTTGTTGTTCGCGAGTTCAGAAATGAGAAATATTTTATAAGGTCGATTGGTCACTTTGAGCCGTTTGAGGGGACGCTGTGGGGGACGCCGTATCAAAATGGCACTAATCCCTTAACGAAATTTAATCCAAGGAACGGAACCTTATTTAGAATAATCCAAATAGTGAAATAAAATTAGCGTGCTATGTGTGAGGTTAGATATTATATATACTGCCGAAACAGAGAGCGTATAACGTTTCAAGCGAGGCCCTTCATCATGTTTCTTTGTGACGAACGGAAGGGCCTTTGCTCGAAACGTTAGACTTCTACGTTCTCTGTTTCGGCAGTATATCCAACCTCACTATATTTTGATTTGTGTTTCAACACTGCCTACGCAGCACACTACTTTAAATTCTAACAACCTACTGCCGGCCTCAGTTCTTTAGAGCCGAGCCAAAGGCGAACATGGTGGTTGAGATTGTCGTGGTCACGAAAGCACGGTTGCAACGATCACCTTGGCAACACTTTAGAGAACACTCTGTGTAACCTTCCCTCTTCTTAGCGTCTTCGCAAATTTTGTGAGTATCACGAAGACATAACGTAATCTCGTCACAAGCTTTCTAAATGCTGTGCTGCTATCATTCCTTTTGATGAAAGTCTCTCCACAGCAAGTTTCATTTTTCCGCCCGTTGCATACTTGCAAAGTGGCTTACAAAATTGTTTATCTGCAGCGGCGTCGTTAAGATGTCGTACTCGCATTCATAGCAAGTTAAACAGCACACTACTTGGAATTCTAACAACCTACTGTATGGTCTCAATTCTTTATTCTGTGGTATGGCTAGTTTAATACAGTAATTGAAACTTCGAAAGCTAATTTCTCAAAATGCATCAATTACAATGTAACGTAATTTACGAGGAACAGTATTTCGTATATTTTCTTTCTATCAGTCTAGTACTTTCAACCCGATGGAAATAAATGTGCGCACGTACCTGGAAGAAAGTTGAAAACTGGAAGTGTTTGCCAAAGATTCAAAACAAACTGCATGTAGTAAAACTGTAGCGACAATATGCATGCAGTGCTTCCACAACCGAAATCCAGATTTCCTGTTTGTTGTCCCGAAATTTCCTGAAATTTCCTGAAATTTCCTGAAATTTCCTGAAATTTCCTGATATTTCCTGATATTTCCTGATATTTCCTGATATTCCTGATATTTCCTGATATTTCCTGATATTTCCTGATATTTTCCTGATATTTTATTTATTCAAATTTCCTTGACATTATCACGTGATACACGAACGGAAATGGCGGCTGTCGAGGCTCGCGAAATACGGGCTGACCCGTATTAGCTACGCATGCGTAGAACGAATATCTTGCGTGTAAACGTCATCAATACACGGCCGACAGGCTGCACACTTCAGCGAGGACAGCCCGAGCTCAAAGCCAAACATCTCCGCTCAAAATCGTCGCTCGACCATAATTCTTCCACGAGCGCATATCACGAATGTTGGGCTTGCCATAGAATACGGTTTGTTGACAACTCGTGGAATTTTCGCGATGTACGAAGCCATCACCCTTCTTAAATTCATCAGTTTCAAATTTCCTCAGAACTCACTTGAGCCAGCACACACGTGGACTGCGAACTGCCCCATGAAAGTGCCCGATTTTCTATGCGATTTCCGATCGTGTCTTTTCACAAACCCAACCCAATTATCGGGCCAAATGAGGCTGCTCGCAGGCTGTATGATCATGAAATTAACAAAAATGATAAAATAGGCAAATAGCACATACATTTTTTTTGTTTTAGCTAACTTTAATTTAAAACTTTTTAGCAATTGTAAAATACATATTCATATTTTCATAATGATGATTTTTCTACGCATAAGGATGCGTAGAATAGAGAACAGAGAAGGCCAAAGGCCCACCCTAGAGCCCGGAAACTCAACTATCACATTGGTAACACTAAATCTAAATGTTCATTAGTTCCAGGTTTGTAACTATTTGTATCCTTACCCCTCCCTCCATCAGTAATGATGGGAAATAGAAACCAGCTGGCCACTGCAGGCGAACCGCGAACAACAGAAAGCCGAAAATGTACGTTTAAAAGTTAAAATTTCTTTAACATTTTCTCGATCTACTTCGATTTTTTGAGATTTCCTGATTTTCCTGAGATTTTCTGATTTTCCTGAGATTTTAACTCATCCTAAAAATTTCTTTTTCAAGTCAGGATTTCCTGAGAATCAGGAAGTGGAAACACTGTTAATGCATTACTCCAACGTCATTCCCAGGCCCTTCTTAAAGTTGGGAGGGCGGGAAGAGGCCCAGGCATTGGCTGGTGGACTCTGCATTTTCATTGGTTGATTGCTTTCCTTAAACATTTCTCGGGAAACGTAACAGGCGAATTTCAGGGTATATTGCGCGCGCATCATTTTGCAAAGGAATTGGCGGGCTCCCCACAAAGTAAGCAATGGCAAACAGACTTTCTAGCGAGCCAACAACAGCAGAATAACAGTGTTAAACACCCAGAAACTGTACCTATACTTTGTTTATTTTAAACAGCATGTTTACTTTGAGCGTAAAGTTTGCCAACACCGCGGAAAAACGTCTGCGCATGCGCGTGATTCGAGCACATTGCACGCGTCAAATTTGTTCTCAAAGATGGCGGTTGAGGAAGTTTACTCGGTTTGTGTGTGAATTTGGGAAAGTTTAAAGCACAATTTTTTGCGATCGGAGGACAAAAAAGGTTTGCATTGATTCTAAAGAGGTAGGTTTGTATTCCAAACCTTTTAGGATTGATATTTAATAACGATTTTCTTCAATATTATACTTTACATATTTACATATATTTACATTTTGAATTTAATAGAATCATTCATCACTTTCAATTCAAGGAAGATACTTCACAAAGGTGACTGTACACAAATTTATTGTCTGGCTTATTCGAGCCTTTATCCAAGCAAGAAGATTTTCCAGATTCTGCTTGGGTGCCATCGAAACAGTTGCTCCAGTGTGTGTTCTTTTATGTTTTACGAAATGTTTTGATACAAACTTTTTGACTATGCAAGCGTTTGCCTTGTGTTTTGTTGAATAACTTTTTTTGCGTAGCATGCATAATTTTTGCGTTGACTATATTTAAGGGTAATGATTTACTCTACAATTTAAGCGTGTGCAAATGCTTAACTCTTTGATAGTTTGCTTAACTCTTGTGTCTTAAGTTCGGTATTCGACAATTTTTCAAGAAATGTTCGCACGCCTCCCGGTCTAAAACGACAATTTTTAATTTAAATTCTGTTTCTTTTTAGATTTTAAATGTTAGAAAACTTTTTATTAATGTCCAAATTACCCGTCTAGTGTATTTTTTTTGTTTGTTTCACTTACCTTGAATAATTAAAAGCCATGTTTTTGTTTACGAAGATGGGATTTAAATTCCCCGCCATTTTTTCTAGTACATGGGCATGCGCAGACGTTTTTCCGCGGTGTTAAGTTTGCCAGTTTTTTTTGAAAAATTATGCGTGCGCAACACCCTGAAACTCGCCTATTATGCATAGTTTTGTGCCAGTTATGATCAAATCGCTTCAACGGGACCGCCAATCGGACCAATGGGGCCGCCATTAGAATGAATTTCTCCCACGGGACTGCCAGTACTCAAAATGATTTGCGATCTGTTGTTGCTGCTGTTGGTGTTGTTGTTGCTGCTGTTGGTGTTGTTGCTGCTGTTGTTGCTGCTGCTGTTATTGTTGTTGTTGTTGTAGCTGTTGTTGCTGCTCTTGGTATTGTTGTTGCTGCTGCTGCTGTTGGTGTTGTTGTTGGTGTTGTTGTTGCTGCTGTTGCTGTTGTTGCTGCTGCTGTTATTGTTATTGTTGTTGTTGCTGTTGCTGTTGCTGTTGCTGCTCTTGGTGTTGTTGTTGCTCCTGTTGTTCCTGCTGCTGTTGTTCCTGCTCCTGTTGGTGTTGCTGCTGCTGCTACTGGTTGTGTTGTTGCTGCTGTTGCTGCTGCTGCTACTGGTGGTGTTGTTGCTGCTGTTGCTGCTGCTGTTGCTGCTGCTGTTGCTGCTGTTGTTGCTGTGGATAGTCGATGCGGATCTTCTTCCTCTTTTTGTTCTGGGCACCCAGAGACGTAAATCAAATATGGCTCAGTTGATCTTTAACGCAATGGCAGTGCTCAGCAAAGATTAAAAAGCATTGAAAAAGCTAAAACTGCCTACAATTTGTTTGATGTTAAACCCATATATTGACTAAGGTAAGTATAAGTTAACTTTTATGACTGTATTTTAAAAAAGATAAATGGCATCCGTGCACGCGCCTTCAAGCAAATTGACATCATAAGTGGAGTTTACCCCACTGAAGTTTAAGATATTAATAAAGTAAAGTAAAGACTAACAAAATGATGCTGTCGATCAAAGAAGACTAAAGAAAACTATAGCCAAGCCAAAGACGAGCATGGTGGTTGAGATTGTGGTGGTCACGAAAGCACTGTTGGTGGTGGTCACGAAAGAACTGTTGGTGGTGGTCACGAAAGCACTGTTGGTGGTGGTCACGAAAGCACTGTTGGTGGTGGTCACGATAGCACTACTGTTGGTGGTGATCACTAACAGTGATAGCACGCGCACGAGATCACTGTTACAACGATCACCCGGGCAACATCTTAGATAACATCTGACAGCTCCCCTCTTCTTAGCGTCTTCGCAAATCTTGTGAAAATCACCATTAATTACGCATTTGTCAGCCCAAATCTTGGCGCAACCTTTTTCAAAGAATACACTGCTATCCTTCCTTTTGACAAAACTCTCTCCACAGTAAGTTTCGTCGTTCTGCTCGTTGCATACTTGCAAAGTAGCGTTACAAAATTGTTTACCAACGGGCGTCGTTAAGGTGTCGTACTTGCATTTATAGCAAGTTAAACCGTTCGCTGTTAAAAGAGAAAACATTCAAGAAAAGTGTAAAAGGACTAATTCATAGTTTACTTTGTTAATCTCCATTTTGATAGCTAAAGAAAACGGAAGAAAATACCTGCACAAAAGCTGAGCATAAAAATCATTAAAGCAGTAAAGCTTCCAACAATTAAACCACGAGAAGCCATTTTGGATATTGTTCTAAAAAATAACAAAAAAATAATGTTTGAAATGGAGAAATTACTGTAGGACAGCGAACTCAGGTGGAGAATAAAGATATTAAGTGCTACTACGACTGGGTAAAAGTAGAGAACTCTACTCGACCGCGACTGGAATTTCGGTTTACTACTCCGACGCTTGTTCTCTTGCGAGCTACATTGCATTATCCCCACGCAACATTACAATCTTGATTGACAAGTTGCCGTGAGCAATTTGCAAACGTTTCGGGAATGTTTATTTCCGAGATTCAACATTTCTTTACTTAGGGGCTGTTTACATGAGCCGGGCTAGCCCGGTTAACTGGGCTCACGCGATTGATTAGGATCGTACTGTGGTTTTCAAATTCGCATAAACTAAATGTACAAAGAAGAATTGGTTTAGTTTAGATGTAAACGAATCCTAACGTTGATTAAAATCTCCTTTTGTGGCCGAGGAAAAAATTTCATGACACGAGTCAGCTCGGTTCTTTTCCGGCTCATGTAATCGGCCCCTTAAACTACCATTTGCATGGCTGAAAATACATTAAATACTATCTACCCACCAACAGTAATATTTTAAACATAAATTTGTGTATTTACTCAGAACTCAAAAGAAAGAAGGAATCTACTGAGGAATCTTCACGAGACGTTTGCAAGTTGCTCAAGCCAAATTGACAATCAACATTGCAATGTGTAGCGTGTATAAATAAAGTTTTTACTACTAATGTTGCGGCGCAATATGCAAGAGAACATCCAGTTTGACTGGAACTCGATGCTTACCCGGTATATATTCGCGAGTTCGGAAATGAGAAATATTTTATAAGGTCGACTGGTCACTTTGAGGGGACGCTGTGGGGGACGCCGTGGGGGACGCCGTATCAAAAAGGCACTAGAACTCTAGAAGTTTCTCGAAATACAATCCCTTAACGAAATTTAATACGAGGAACATTATTTAGCCATAATCCAAATAGTGAAATAAAAGTAGCGTGCTACGTAGGCAGTGTTGAAACAACAATGGAAATAAAGTGAGGTTAGATATTATATACTGACGAAACAAAGAACGTAAGAGTCTAACGTTTCGAGCGCCAAGGCCCTTCTTCACGTTTCTTTGTGACGAAGGACCTTTGCTCGAAACGTTAGACTCCTACGTTCTCTGTTTCGGCAGTATATCCAAGCTTACTCTATTTTCATTTCTAACAACCTTCTGTATCGGCTCAGTTCTTTATTCTGTGGTATGGCTAGTTTCAGTATTAATTGAAACTTCGAAAGCTAATTTCTTAAAATGCATCAATTACAATGTAACGTAATTTACGAGGAACAGTATTTCGTATATTTTCTTTCTATCAGTCTAGTACTTTCAACCCGACGGAAATAAATGTGCGCACGTACCTGGAAGAAAGTTGAAAACTGGAAGTGTTTGCCAAAGATTCAAAACAAACTGCATGTAGTAAAACTGTAGCGACAATATGCAAGCGGTGCTTCCACAACCGAAATGCAGATTTCCTGTTTTTTGTACAGAAATTTCCTGGTATTTCCTGATATTTCCTGGTATTTCCTGATATTTCCTGATATTTTATTTATTCAAATTTCCTTGACATTATCACGTGATATCTTTTCACACACCCACCCAGTTATGATCACGAAATTAACAAAAATGATGAAATAGGCAAATAGCGCATACATTTTTTTTGTTTTAACTTTAATTTAAAACTTTTTAGCAATTGTAAAATACATATTCATATTTTCATAATGATGATTTTTCTACGCATAAGGATGAATAGAGAACAGAGAAGGCCAAAGGCCCAGTCCCTAGAGCCCGGGAACTCAACTATCACAAACACTAAATCTAAATGTTCATTAGTTCCAGGTTTGTAACTATTTGTATCCTTACCCCTCCCTCCATCAGTAATGATGGGAAATAGAAACCAGGCCACTGCAGGCGAAACGCGAACAACAGAAAGCCAAAAATTCCGAAAATGCACGTTAAAAAGTTAAAATTTCTTTAACATTTTCTCGATCTACTTCGATTTTTTGAGATTTCCTGATTTTCCTGAGATTTTCTGATTTTCCTGAGATTTTAACTCATCCTAAAAATTTCTTTTTCAAGTCAGGATTTCCTGAGAATCAGGAAGTGGAAACACTGTTAATGCATGACTCCAACGTCATTCCCAGGCCCTTTTTGAAGTTGGGAGGGCGGGAAAAGGCCCTGGCATTGGCTGGTGGACTCTGCATTTTCATTGGTTGATTGCTTTTCTTAAACATTTCTCGGGAAACGTAACAGGCGAATTTCAGGGTATATTGCGCGCGGATCATTTTGCAAAGGAATTGGCGGGCTCCCCACAAAGTAAGCAATGGCAAACAGACTTTCTAGCGAGCCAACAACAGCAGAATAACAGTGTTAAACACCCAGAAACTGTAGCTATACTTTGTTGATTTTAAACAGTACGTTTACTTTGAGCGTAGAGTTTGCCAGTTTTTTTTGAAAAATGATGTGCGCGCAACACCCTGAAACTCGCCTATTTATTATGCATAGTTTTATGCCAGTTATGATGAAATCGCTTCAACGGGACCGCCAATCGGACCAATCGGCCGCCATTACAATGAACTTCTCCCACGGGACTGCCAATACTCAAAATGATTTGCAATCTGTTGCTGCTGCTGCTGCTGTTATTGTTGTTGTTGTTGCTGCTGCTGCTGCTGTTGTTGTTGCCGTTGGTGTTGTTACTGCTGTTGTTGTTGCTACTCTTATTCTTGTTGTTGCTGCTGTTATTGTTGTTGCTGCTGCTGTTGTTGGTGTTGGTGTTGTTGTTGTTGCTGCTGTTGGTGTTGTTGCTGCTGCTATTGTTGTAGCTGCTGTTGCTGCTCTTGGTATTGTTGTTGCTGCTGTTGGTGTTGTTGTTGCTGCTGTTGTTGTTGTTGCTGCTGTTGTTGCTGCTGCTGCTGCTGTTATTGTTGTTGTTGCTGCTGCTGTTGGTGTTGTTGTAGCTGCTGTTGCTGCTCTTGGTGTTGTTGTTGCTCCTGTTGTTCCTGCTGTTGTTGTTCCTGCTCCTGTTGGTGTTGGTGTTGCTGCTGCTACTGGTGGTGCTGTTGCTGCTGCTGTTACTGCTGCTGCTGATGTTGCTGCTGGTGTTGTTGCTGTGGATAATCGATGCGGATCTTCTTCCTCTTTTTGTTCTGGGCACCCAGAGACGTAAATCAAATATGGCTCAGTTGATCTTTAACGCAATGGCAGTGCTCAGCAAAGATTAAAAAGCATTGAAAAAGCTAAAACTGCCTACAATTTGTTTGATGTTAAACCCATATATTGACTAAAGTAAGTATAAGTTAACTTTTAAAAAAGATAAATGGCATCACGCGCCTTCAAGCAAATTGACATCATAAGCGGAGTTTACACTTCTTGACAAAAGTTGTCTAAATTAATATGTTTTACCCCGTCAAAGTTTAAGATATTAATAAAGTAAAGTAAAGGCTAACAAAATGATGCTGTCGATCAAGGAAGACTAAAGAAAACTAGAGCCAAGCCAAAGACGAGCATGGCGGCTGAGATTGTGGTGGTCACGAAAGCACTGTTGGTGGTGGTCACGAAAGAACTGTTGGTGGTGGTCACGAAAGCACTGTTGGTGGTGGTCACGAAAGCACTGTTGGTGGTCACGAAAGCACTGTTGGTGGTGGTCACGAAAGCACTGTTGGTGGTGGTCACGATAGTACTGTTGGTGGTGATCACTAACAGTGATAGCCGGCGCACGAGATCACTGTTGCAACGATCACCCAGGCAACAACTTAGATAACATCTGAAAGGTCCCCTCTTCTTAGCGTCTTCGCAAATCTTGTGAAAATCACCATTAATTACGCATTTGTCAGCCGAAATCTTGGCGCAACCTTTTTCAGCGAATACACTGCCATCATACCTTTTGACAAAACTCTCTCCACAGTGAGTTTCGTCTTTCTGCTCATTGCATACTTGCAAAGTAGCCTTACATAATTGCAGTTTACCAGCGGGCGTCGTTAAGGTGTCGTACTTGCATTTATAGCAAGTTAAACCGTTTGCTGTTAAAAGAGAAAACATTCAAGAAAAGTGTAAAAGGACTAATTCATAGTTTACTTTGTTAATCTCCATTTTGATAGCTAAAGAAAACGGAAGAAAACTACCTGCACAAAAACTGAGCATAAAAATCATTAAAGCAGTAAAGCTTCCAACAATTAAACCACGAGAAGCCATTTTGGATATCGTTCTAAAAAATAACAAAAAAATAATCTTTGAAATGGAGAAATTATTGTGGGACAGCGAACTCTGGTGGAGAATGATATTAGGCGCTACTCCGACTGGGTAAAAGTAGAGAACTCTACTCGACCGCGACTGGAATTTCGGTTTACTACTCCGACGCTTGTTCTCTTGCGAGCTACATTGCAATATTCCCACGCAACATTACAATCTTGATTGACAAGTTGCCGTGAGCAATTTGCAAACGTTTCGGGAATATTTATTTCCGAGATTCAACTGATTTCTTTACTAAGGGGCTGTTTACATGAGCCGGGCTAGCCCGGTTAACTGGGCTCACGCGATTGATTAGGATCTCACTGTGGTTTTCAAACTCGCATAAACTAAATGTACAAAGAAGAATTGGTTTGGTTTAGATGTAAACGAATCCTAACGTTGATTAAAATCTCCTTTTGTGGCCGAGGAAAAAATTTCATGACACGAGTCAGCCCGGCTCATGTAATCGGCCCGTTAAACTACCATTTGCATGGCTGAAAATACATTAAATACTATCTATCCACCAAGAGCAACATTTTAAACATAAATTTGTGTATTTACTCAACACTCAAAAGAAAGAAGGAATCTACTGAGGAATCTTCACGAGACGTTTCCAAGTTGTTCAAGCCAAATTGACAATCAACATTGCAATGTGCAGCGTGTATAAATAAAGTTTTTACTACTAATGTTGCGGCGCAATATGCAAGAGAACATCCAGTTTGACTGTAACTCGATGCTTATACCCGGTATATATTCGCGAGTTCGGAAATGAGAAATATTTTATAAGGTCGACTGGTCACTTTGAGGGGACACTGTGGGGGACGCCGTGGGGGACGCCGTATCAAAAAGGCACTAGAACTCTAGAAGTTTCTCGAAATACAATCCCTTAACGAAATTTAATACGAGGAACATTATTTAGCCATAATCCAAATAGTGAAATAAAAGTAGCGTGCTACTGACGTAGGCAGTGTTGAAACAACAATGGAAATATAGTAAGGTTAGATATTATATACTGACGAAACAGAGAACGTAAGAGTCTAACGTTTCGAGCGCCAAGGCCCTTCTTCACGTTTCTTTGTGACGAAGGACCTTTGCTCGAAACGTTAGACTTCTACATTCTCTGTTTCGGCAATATATCCAACCTTACTATATTTTGATTTCTAACAACCTTCTGTATGGGCTCAGTTCTTTATTCTGTGGCATGGCTAGTTACAGTAATTGAAACCTCGAAAGCTAATTTCTCAAAATGCATCAATTACAATGTAACGTAATTTACGAGGAACTGTATTTCGTATATTTTCTTTCTATCTAGTACTTTCTATCTCGATGGAAATAAATGTGCGCACGTACCTGGAAGAAAGTTGAAAACTGGAAGTGTTTACCAAAGATTCAAAACAAACTGTATGTAAAACTGTAGCGACAATATGCAAGCAGTGCTTCCACAACCGAAATCCAGATTTCCTGTTTGTTGTCCAGAAATTTCCTGATATTTCCTGGTATTTCCTGATATTTCCTGATATTTTATTTATTCAAATTTCCTTGACATTATCACGTGATATCTTTTCACACACCCACCCAATTATGATCACGAAATTAACAAAAATGATGAAATAGGCAAATAGCGCATACATTTTTTTTGTTTTAACTTTAATTTAAAACTTTTTAGCAATTGTAAAATACATATTCATATTTTCATGCATGATGATGATTTTTCTACATATAAGGATGCGTAAATATGCAAGAGAACATCCAGTTTGACTGTAACTCGATGCTTACCCGGTATATATTCGCGAGTTCGGAAATGAGAAATATTTTATAAGGTCGACTGGTCACTTTGAGGGGACGCTGTGGGGGACGCCGTGGGGGACGCCGCATCAAAAAGGCACTAGAACTCTAGAAGTTTCTCGAAATACAATCCCTTAACGAAATTTAATACGAGGAACATTATTTAGCCATAATCCAAATAGTGAAATAAAAGTAGCGTGCTACTGACGTAGGCAGTGTTGAAACAACAATGGAAATATAGTAAGGTTAGATATTATATACTGACGAAACAGAGAACGTAAGAGTCTAACGTTTCGAGCGCCAAGGCCCTTCTTCACGTTTCTTTGTGACGAAGGACCTTTGCTCGAAACGTTAGACTCCTACGTTCCCTGTTTCGGCAGTATATCCAAGCTTACTGTATTTTGATTTCTAACAACCTACTGTATGGGCTCAGTTGTGGTATGACTGTGGTATGACTAGTTTAATACAGTAATTGAAACTTCGAAAGCTAATTTCTCAAAATGCATCAATTACAATGTAACGTAATTTACGAGGAACTGTATTTCGTATATTTTCTTTCTATCTAGTACTTTCTATCCCGATGGAAATAAATGTGCGCACGTACCTGGAAGAAAGTTGAAAACTGGAAGTGTTTACCAAAGATTCAAAACAAACTGCATGTAAAACTGTAGCGACAATATGCAAGCAGTGCTTCCACAACCGAAATCCAGATTTCCTGTTTGTTGTCCAGAAATTTCCTGATATTTCCTGGTATTTCCTGATATTTCCTGGTATTTCCTGATATTTCCTGGTATTTCCTGATATTTCCTGATATTTTATTTATTCAAATTTCCTTGACATTATCACGTGATATCTTTTCACAAACCCACCCAGTTATGATCACGAAATTAACAAAAATGATGAAAATAGGCAAATAGCGCATACATTTTTTTGTTTTAACTTTAATTTAAAACTTTTTAGCTATTGTAAAATACATATTCATATTTTCATAATGATGATTTTTCTACGCATAATGATGCGTGGAATAGAGAACAGAGAAGGCCAAAGTCCCAGTCCCTATAGAGCCCGGGAACTCAACTATCACATTGGTAACACTAAATCTAAATGTTCATTAGTTCCAGGTTTGTAACTATTTGTATCCTTATAACCCCTCCCTCCATCAGTAATGATGGGAAATAGAAACCAGGCCACTGCAGGCGAACCGCGAACAACAGAAAGCCAAAAATTCTGAAAATGCACGTTAAAAAGTTAAAATTTCTTTAACACTTTCTCGATCTATTTCGATTTTTTGAGATTTCCTGATTTTTACCTGAGATTTTAACTTATGGACTGAAAATTTCCTTTTCAAGTCAGGATTTCCTGAGAATCACGAAGTGGAAACACTGTTAATGCATTACTCCAACGTCATTCCCAGGGCCTTTTTAAAGTTGGGAGGGCGGGAAGAGGCCCTGGCATTGGCTGGTGGACTCTGCATTTTCATTGGTTGATTGCTTTTCTTAAACATTTCTCGGGAAACGTAACAGGCGAATTTCAGGGTATATTTGGCGCGGATCATTTTGCAAAGCAATTGGCAGGCTCCCCACAAAGTAAGCAATGGCAAACAGACGTTCTAGCGAGCCAACAACAGCAGAATAACAGTGTTAAACACCCAGAAACTGTATCTATACTTTGTTGATTTTAAACAGTATGTTTACTTTGAGCGTACAGTTTGCCAGTTTTTTTTGAAAAATGATGCGAGCGCAACACCCTGAAACTCGCCTATTATGCATAGTTTTGTGCCAGTTATGATCACATCGCTTCAACGGGACCGCCAATCGGACCAATGGGGCCGCCATTAGAATGAATTTCTTCCACGGGACTGCCAGTACTCAAAATGATTTGCAATCTGTTGTTGCTGCTGCTGCTATTGTTGTTGTTGCTGCTGCTGCTGCTGCTGCTATTGTTGTTGCCGTTGGTGTTGTTACTGCTGTTGTTGTTGCTACTCTTATTCTTGTTGTTGCTGCTGTTATTGTTGTTGCTGCTGCTGTTGTTGGTGTTGGTGTTGTTGTTGTTGCTGCTGTTGGTGTTGTTGCTGCTGCTATTGTTGTAGCTGCTGTTGCTGCTCTTGGTATTGTTGTTGCTGCTGTTGGTGTTGTTGTTGCTGCTGTTGGTGTTGTTGCTGCTGTTGTTGCTGCTGCTGCTGCTGCTGTTATTGTTGTTGTTGCTGCTGCTGTTGGTGTTGTTGTAGCTGCTGTTGCTGCTCTTGGTGTTGTTGTTGCTCCTGTTGTTCCTGCTGTTGTTGTTCCTGCTCCTGTTGGTGTTGGTGTTGCTGCTGCTACTGGTGGTGCTGTTGCTGCTGCTGCTGATGTTGCTGCTGATGTTGCTGCTGGTGTTGTTGCTGTTGTTGCTGTGGATAGTCGATGCGGATCTTCTTCCTCTTTTTGTTCTGGGCACCCAGAGACGTAAATCAAATATGGCTCAGTTGATCTTTAACGCAATGGCAGTGCTCAGCAAAGATTAAAAAGCATTGAAAAAGCTAAAACTGCCTACAATTTGTTTGATGTTAAACCCATATATTGACTAAAGTAAGTATAAGTTAACTTTTAAAAAAGATAAATGGCATCACGCGCCTTCAAGCAAATTGACATCATAAGCGGAGTTTACACTTCTTGACAAAAGTTGTCTAAATTAATATGTTTTACCCCGTCAAAGTTTAAGATATTAATAAAGTAAAGTAAAGGCTAACAAAATGATGCTGTCGATCAAGGAAGACTAAAGAAAACTAGAGCCAAGCCAAAGACGAGCATGGCGGCTGAGATTGTGGTGGTCACGAAAGCACTGTTGGTGGTGGTCACGAAAGAACTGTTGGTGGTGGTCACGAAAGCACTGTTGGTGGTGGTCACGAAAGAACTGTTGGTGGTGGTCACGAAAGCACTGTTGGTGGTGGTCACGAAAGCACTGTTGGTGGTGGTCACGAAAGCACTGTTGATGGTGGTCACGAAAGCACTGTTGGTGGTGGTCACGATAGCACTGTTGGTGGTGGTCACTAACAGTGATAGCACGTGCGCGAGATCACTGTTGCAACGATCACCCAGGCAACAACTTAGATAACATCTGAAAGGTCCCCTCTTCTTAGCGTCTTCGCAAATCTTGTGAAAATCACCATTAATTACGCATTTGTCAGCCCAAAACTTGGCGCAACCTTTTTCAACGAATACACTGCCATCATACCTTTTGACAAAACTCTCTCCACAGTGAGTTTCTTTTTTCTTCTCGTTGCATACTTGCAAAGTAGCCTTACAGAATTGTTTACTAGCGGGCGTCGTTAAGGTGTCGTACTTGCATTTATAGCAAGTTAAACCGTTTGCTGTTAAAAGAGAAAACATTCAAGAAAAGTGTAAAAGGACTAATTCATAGTTTACTTTGTTAATCTCCATTTTGATAGCTAAAGAAAACGGAAGAAAATACCTGCACAAAAGCTGAGCATAAAAATCATTAAAGCAGTAAAGCTTCCAACAATTAAACCACGAGAAGCCATTTTGGATATTGTTCTATAAAATAACAAAAAAATAATGTTTGAAATGGAGAAATTACTGTAGGACAGCGGACTCTGGTGGAGAATAATGATATTAGGCGCTACTCCGACTGGCGGGCAAAAGTAGAGAACTCTACTCGACCGCGACTGGAATTTCGGTTTACTACTCCGACGCTTGTTCTCTTGCGAGCTACATTGCATTATTCCCACGCAACATTACAATCTTGATTGACAAGTTGCCGTGAGCAATTTGCAAACGTTTCGGGAATATTTATTTCCGAGATTCAACATTTCTTTACTAATTAGGGGCTGTTTACATGAGCAGGGCTAGCCCGGTTAACTGGGCTCACGCGATTGATTAGGATCTCACTGTGGTTTTCAAACTCGCATAAACTAAATGTACAAAGAAGAATTGGTTTGGTTTAGATGTAAACGAATCCTAACGTTGATTAAAATCTCCTTTTGTGGCCGAGGAAAAAATTTCATGACACGAGTCAGCCCGGCTCATGTAATCGGCCCGTTAAACTACCATTTGCATGGCTGAAAATACATTAAATACTATCTATCCACCAAGAGCAACATTTTAAACATAAATTTGTGTATTTACTCAACACTCAAAAGAAAGAAGGAATCTACTGAGGAATCTTCACGAGACGTTTCCAAGTTGTTCAAGCCAAATTGACAATCAACATTGCAATGTGCAGCGTGTATAAATAAAGTTTTTACTACTAATGTTGCGGCGCAATATGCAAGAGAACATCCAGTTTGACTGTAACTCGATGCTTATACCCGGTATATATTCGCGAGTTCGGAAATGAGAAATATTTTATAAGGTCGACTGGTCACTTTGAGGGGACACTGTGGGGGACGCCGTGGGGGACGCCGTATCAAAAAGGCACTAGAACTCTAGAAGTTTCTCGAAATACAATCCCTTAACGAAATTTAATACGAGGAACATTATTTAGCCATAATCCAAATAGTGAAATAAAAGTAGCGTGCTACTGACGTAGGCAGTGTTGAAACAACAATGGAAATATAGTAAGGTTAGATATTATATACTGACGAAACAGAGAACGTAAGAGTCTAACGTTTCGAGCGCCAAGGCCCTTCTTCACGTTTCTTTGTGACGAAGGACCTTTGCTCGAAACGTTAGACTTCTACATTCTCTGTTTCGGCAATATATCCAACCTTACTATATTTTGATTTCTAACAACCTTCTGTATGGGCTCAGTTCTTTATTCTGTGGCATGGCTAGTTACAGTAATTGAAACCTCGAAAGCTAATTTCTCAAAATGCATCAATTACAATGTAACGTAATTTACGAGGAACTGTATTTCGTATATTTTCTTTCTATCTAGTACTTTCTATCTCGATGGAAATAAATGTGCGCACGTACCTGGAAGAAAGTTGAAAACTGGAAGTGTTTACCAAAGATTCAAAACAAACTGTATGTAAAACTGTAGCGACAATATGCAAGCAGTGCTTCCACAACCGAAATCCAGATTTCCTGTTTGTTGTCCAGAAATTTCCTGATATTTCCTGGTATTTCCTGATATTTCCTGATATTTTATTTATTCAAATTTCCTTGACATTATCACGTGATATCTTTTCACACACCCACCCAATTATGATCACGAAATTAACAAAAATGATGAAATAGGCAAATAGCGCATACATTTTTTTTGTTTTAACTTTAATTTAAAACTTTTTAGCAATTGTAAAATACATATTCATATTTTCATGCATGATGATGATTTTTCTACATATAAGGATGCGTAAATATGCAAGAGAACATCCAGTTTGACTGTAACTCGATGCTTACCCGGTATATATTCGCGAGTTCGGAAATGAGAAATATTTTATAAGGTCGACTGGTCACTTTGAGGGGACGCTGTGGGGGACGCCGTATCAAAAAGGCACTAGAACTCTAGAAGTTTCTCGAAATACAATCCCTTAACGAAATTTAATACGAGGAACATTATTTAGCCATAATCCAAATAGTGAAATAAAAGTAGCGTGCTACTGACGTAGGCAGTGTTGAAACAACAATGGAAATATAGTAAGGTTAGATATTATATACTGACGAAACAGAGAACGTAAGAGTCTAACGTTTCGAGCGCCAAGGCCCTTCTTCACGTTTCTTTGTGACGAAGGACCTTTGCTCGAAACGTTAGACTCCTACGTTCCCTGTTTCGGCAGTATATCCAAGCTTACTGTATTTTGATTTCTAACAACCTACTGTATGGGCTCAGTTGTGGTATGACTGTGGTATGACTAGTTTAATACAGTAATTGAAACTTCGAAAGCTAATTTCTCAAAATGCATCAATTACAATGTAACGTAATTTACGAGGAACTGTATTTCGTATATTTTCTTTCTATCTAGTACTTTCTATCCCGATGGAAATAAATGTGCGCACGTACCTGGAAGAAAGTTGAAAACTGGAAGTGTTTACCAAAGATTCAAAACAAACTGCATGTAAAACTGTAGCGACAATATGCAAGCAGTGCTTCCACAACCGAAATCCAGATTTCCTGTTTGTTGTCCAGAAATTTCCTGATATTTCCTGGTATTTCCTGATATTTCCTGGTATTTCCTGATATTTCCTGGTATTTCCTGATATTTCCTGATATTTTATTTATTCAAATTTCCTTGACATTATCACGTGATATCTTTTCACAAACCCACCCAGTTATGATCACGAAATTAACAAAAATGATGAAAATAGGCAAATAGCGCATACATTTTTTTGTTTTAACTTTAATTTAAAACTTTTTAGCTATTGTAAAATACATATTCATATTTTCATAATGATGATTTTTCTACGCATAATGATGCGTGGAATAGAGAACAGAGAAGGCCAAAGTCCCAGTCCCTATAGAGCCCGGGAACTCAACTATCACATTGGTAACACTAAATCTAAATGTTCATTAGTTCCAGGTTTGTAACTATTTGTATCCTTATAACCCCTCCCTCCATCAGTAATGATGGGAAATAGAAACCAGGCCACTGCAGGCGAACCGCGAACAACAGAAAGCCAAAAATTCTGAAAATGCACGTTAAAAAGTTAAAATTTCTTTAACACTTTCTCGATCTATTTCGATTTTTTGAGATTTCCTGATTTTTACCTGAGATTTTAACTTATGGACTGAAAATTTCCTTTTCAAGTCAGGATTTCCTGAGAATCACGAAGTGGAAACACTGTTAATGCATTACTCCAACGTCATTCCCAGGGCCTTTTTAAAGTTGGGAGGGCGGGAAGAGGCCCTGGCATTGGCTGGTGGACTCTGCATTTTCATTGGTTGATTGCTTTTCTTAAACATTTCTCGGGAAACGTAACAGGCGAATTTCAGGGTATATTTGGCGCGGATCATTTTGCAAAGCAATTGGCAGGCTCCCCACAAAGTAAGCAATGGCAAACAGACGTTCTAGCGAGCCAACAACAGCAGAATAACAGTGTTAAACATCCAGAAACTGTATCTATACTTTGTTGATTTTAAACAGTATGTTTACTTTGAGCGTACAGTTTGCCAGTTTTTTTTGAAAAATGATGCGAGCGCAACACCCTGAAACTCGCCTATTATGCATAGTTTTGTGCCAGTTATGATCACATCGCTTCAACGGGACCGCCAATCGGACCAATGGGGCCGCCATTAGAATGAATTTCTTCCACGGGACTGCCAGTACTCAAAATGATTTGCAATCTGTTGTTGCTGCTGCTGCTATTGTTGTTGTTGCTGCTGCTGCTGCTGCTGCTATTGTTGTTGCCGTTGGTGTTGTTACTGCTGTTGTTGTTGCTACTCTTATTCTTGTTGTTGCTGCTGTTATTGTTGTTGCTGCTGCTGTTGTTGGTGTTGGTGTTGTTGTTGTTGTTGTTGCTGCTGTTGGTGTTGTTGCTGCTGCTATTGTTGTAGCTGCTGTTGCTGCTCTTGGTATTGTTGTTGCTGCTGTTGGTGTTGTTGTTGCTGCTGTTGGTGTTGTTGCTGCTGTTGTTTCTGCTGCTGCTGCTGCTGTTATTGTTGTTGTTGCTGCTGCTGTTGGTGTTGTTGTAGCTGCTGTTGCTGCTCTTGGTGTTGTTGTTGCTCCTGTTGTTCCTGCTGTTGTTGTTCCTGCTCCTGTTGGTGTTGGTGTTGCTGCTGCTACTGGT
Organism: Paragorgia papillata; assembly: GCA_035771165.1. Lineage (NCBI taxonomy): Eukaryota > Metazoa > Cnidaria > Anthozoa > Scleralcyonacea > Coralliidae > Paragorgia > Paragorgia papillata. The sequence continues at coordinate 1,806,850 of JAWNZC010000016.1, read as the reverse complement.
GGTGCTGTTGCTGCTGCTGTTGCTGCTGCTGCTGATGTTGCTGCTGATGTTGCTGCTGGTGTTGTTGCTGTTGTTGCTGTGGATAGTCGATGCGGATCTTCTTCCTCTTTTTGTTCTGGGCACCCAGAGACGTAAATCAAATATGGCTCAGTTGATCTTTAACGCAATGGCAGTGCTCAGCAAAGATTAAAAAGCATTGAAAAAGCTAAAACTGCCTACAATTTGTTTGATGTTAAACCCATATATTGACTAAAGTAAGTATAAGTTAACTTTTAAAAAAGATAAATGGCATCACGCGCCTTCAAGCAAATTGACATCATAAGCGGAGTTTACACTTCTTGACAAAAGTTGTCTAAATTAATATGTTTTACCCCGTCAAAGTTTAAGATATTAATAAAGTAAAGTAAAGGCTAACAAAATGATGCTGTCGATCAAGGAAGACTAAAGAAAACTAGAGCCAAGCCAAAGACGAGCATGGCGGCTGAGATTGTGGTGGTCACGAAAGCACTGTTGGTGGTGGTCACGAAAGAACTGTTGGTGGTGGTCACGAAAGCACTGTTGGTGGTGGTCACGAAAGAACTGTTGGTGGTGGTCACGAAAGCACTGTTGGTGGTGGTCACGAAAGCACTGTTGGTGGTGGTCACGAAAGCACTGTTGATGGTGGTCACGAAAGCACTGTTGGTGGTGGTCACGATAGCACTGTTGGTGGTGGTCACTAACAGTGATAGCACGTGCGCGAGATCACTGTTGCAACGATCACCCAGGCAACAACTTAGATAACATCTGAAAGGTCCCCTCTTCTTAGCGTCTTCGCAAATCTTGTGAAAATCACCATTAATTACGCATTTGTCAGCCCAAAACTTGGCGCAACCTTTTTCAACGAATACACTGCCATCATACCTTTTGACAAAACTCTCTCCACAGTGAGTTTCTTTTTTCTTCTCGTTGCATACTTGCAAAGTAGCCTTACAGAATTGTTTACTAGCGGGCGTCGTTAAGGTGTCGTACTTGCATTTATAGCAAGTTAAACCGTTTGCTGTTAAAAGAGAAAACATTCAAGAAAAGTGTAAAAGGACTAATTCATAGTTTACTTTGTTAATCTCCATTTTGATAGCTAAAGAAAAAAGAAGAAAATACCTGCACAAAAGCTGAGCATAAAAATCATTAAAGCAGTAAAGCTTCCAACAATTAAACCACGAGAAGCCATTTTGGATATTGTTCTATAAAATAACAAAAAAATAATGTTTGAAATGGAGAAATTACTGTAGGACAGCGGACTCTGGTGGAGAATAATGATATTAGGCGCTACTCCGACTGGCGGGCAAAAGTAGAGAACTCTACTCGACCGCGACTGGAATTTCGGTTTACTACTCCGACGCTTGTTCTCTTGCGAGCTACATTGCATTATTCCCACGCAACATTACAATCTTGATTGACAAGTTGCCGTGAGCAATTTGCAAACGTTTCGGGAATATTTATTTCCGAGATTCAACATTTCTTTACTAATTAGGGGCTGTTTACATGAGCAGGGCTAGCCCGGTTAACTGGGCTCACGCGATTGATTAGGATCTCACTGTGGTTTTCAAACTCGCATAAACTAAATGTACAAAGAAGAATTGGTTTGGTTTAGATGTAAACGAATCCTAACGTTGATTAAAATCTCCTTTTGTGGCCGAGGAAAAAATTTCATGACACGAGTCAGCCCGGCTCATGTAATCGGCCCGTTAAACTACCATTTGCATGGCTGAAAATACATTAAATACTATCTATCCACCAACAGCAACATTTTAAACATAAATTTGTGTATTTACTCAACACTCAAAAGAAAGAAGGAATCTACTGAGGAATCTTCACGAGACGTTTGCAAGTTGCTCAAGCCAAATTGACAATCAACATTGCAATGTGTAGCGTGTATAAATAAAGTTTTTACTACTAATGTTGCGGCGCAGTATGCAAGAGAACATCCAGTTTGACTGTAACTCGATGCTTATACCCGGTATATATTCGCGAGTTCGAAAATGAGAAATATTTTATAAGGTCGACTGGTCACTTTGAGGGGACGCTGTGGGGGACGCTGTGGGGGACGCCGTATCAAAAAGGCACTAGAACTCTAGAAGTTTCTCGAAATACAATCCCTTAACGAAATTTAATACGAGGAACATTATTTAGCCATAATCCAAATAGTGAAATAAAAGTAGCGTGCTACTGACGTAGGCAGTGTTGAAACAACAATGGAAATATAGTAAGGTTAGATATTATATACTGACGAAACAGAGAACGTAAGAGTCTAACGTTTCGAGCGCCAAGGCCCTTCTTCACGTTTCTTTGTGACGAAGGACCTTTGCTCGAAACGTTAGACTCCTACGTTCTCTGTTTCGGCAATATATCCAAGCTTACTATATTTTGATTTCTAACAACCTTCTGTATGGGCTCAGTTCTTTATTCTGTGGTATGGCTAGTTTCAGTATTAATTGAAACTTCGAAAGTTAATTTCTTAAAATGCATCAACTACAATGTAACGTAATTTACGAGGAACGGTATTTCGTATATTTTCTTTCTATCTCGTACTTTCAACCCGATGGAAATAAATGTGCGCACGTACTTGGAATAAAGTTGAAAACTGGAAGTGTTTGCCAAAGATTCAAAACAAACTGCATGTAGTAAAACTGTAGCGACAATATGCAAGCGGTGCTTCCACAACCGAAATCCAGATTTCCTGGTTTTTTGTACAGAAATTTCCTGGTATTTCCTGATATTTCCTGGTATTTCCTGATATTTCCTGATATTTTATTTATTCAAATTTCCTTGACATTATCACGTGATATCTTTTCACAAACCCACCCAGTTATGATCATGAAATTAACAAAAATGATGAAATAGGCAAATAGCGTATACATTTTTTTTGTTTTAACTTTAATTTAAAACTTTTTAGCAATTGTAAAATACATATTCATATTTTCATAATGATGATTTTTCTACGCATAAGGATGCGTAGAATAGAGAACAGAGAAGGCCAAAGGCCCAGTCCCTAGAGCCCGGGAACTCAACTATCACAAACACTAAATCTAAATGTTCATTAGTTCCAGGTTTGTAACTATTTGTATCCTTACCCCTCCCTCCATCAGTAATGATGGGAAATAGAAACCAGGCCACTGCAGGCGAACCGCGAACAACAGAAAGCCAAAAATTCCGAAAATGCACGTTAAAAAGTTAAAATTTCTTTAACATTTCCTCGATCTACTTCGATTTTTTGAGATTTTCTGATTTCCCTGAGATTTTAACTCACCCTGAAAATTTCCTTTTCAAGTCAGGATTTCCTGAGAATCAGGAAGTGGAAACACTGTTAATGCATTACTCCAACGTCATTCCCAGGCCCTTTTTGAAGTTGGGAGGGCGGGAAGAGGCCCAGGCATTGGCTGATGGACTCTGCATTTTCATTGGTTGATTGCTTTTCTTAAACATTTCTCGGGAAACGTAACAGGCGAATTTCAGGGTATATTTGGCGCGGATCATTTTGCAAAGCAATTGGCAGGCTCCCCTCAAAGTAAGCAATGGCAAACAGACTTGCTAGCGAGCCAACAACAGCAGAATAACAGTGTTAAACATCCAGAAACTGTATCTATACTTTGTTTAATTTAAACAGTATGTTTACTTTGAGCGTAGAGTTTGACAGGTTTTTTTGAAAAATGATGTGTGCGCAAACCCCTGAAACTCGCCTATTATGCATAGTTTTGTGCCAGTTATAATCAAATCGCTTCAACGGGACCGCCAATCGGACCAATGGGCCGGCGTTACAATGAACTTCTCCCACGGGACTGCCAGAACTCAAAATGATTTGCAATCTGTTGTTGCTGCTGCTGCTGTTATTGTTGTTGCTGCTGCTGCTGCTGTTGTTGTTGCCGTTGGTGTTGTTACTGCTGTTGTTGTTGCTGTTGTTGTTATTGTTGTTGCTGCTGCTGCTGTTGGTGTTGTTGCTGCTGCTGTTGGTGCTGTTGTAGCTGCTGTTACTGCTCTTGGTGGTGTTGTTGTTGCTGCTGTTGTTCCTGTTGCTATTGCTGTTGGTGTTGCTGCAGTTGTTGCTGCTGTTGTTGCTGTTGCTACTGTTGCTGCTGCTGTTGCTGCTGTTGCTGCTGCTGTTGCTGCTGTTGCTGCTGTTGCTGCTGTTGCTGCTGTTGCTGCTGTTGCTGCTGTTGCTGCTGTTGCTGCTGTTGCTGCTGTTGCTGCTGTTGTTGCTGTCGATAGTCGATGCGGATCTTCTTCCTCTTTTTGTTCTGGGCACGCAGAGACGTAAATCAAATATGGCTTGATCTTTAACGCAATGGCAGTGCTCAGCAAAGATTAAGAAGCATTGAAAAAGCTAAAATTGCCTACAATTTGTTTGATGTTAAACCCATAGATTGACTAAAGTAAGTATAAGTTAACTTTTATGACTGTATTTTTAAAAAGATACATGGCACCACGCGCCTTCGAGCATATTGACATCATAAGTGGTGCATGCTTACACTGCTTGAGACAAAAGTTGTCTAAATTAATATGTTTATAACCCGTCATAGTTTAAGATATTAATAAAGTAAAGTAGAGACTAACAAAATGATGTTGTCGATCAAACAAGACTAAAGAAAACTAGAGCCAAGCCAAAGAGAAGCATGGTGGTTGAGATTGTGGTGGTCACGAAAGCACTGTTGCAACGATCACCTTGGCAACACTTTACAGAACACTCTGTGTAACCGTTCTTCTTAATGTCTTCGCAAAACGTATCAACGCAATCCTCAGCCTCGCCGCAACCTTTTATAACTACTATGCTGCTATCATATTGGCACAACATTCCTTTCCCTTCAATTAACCAATCACAATGAATCCCCCGAAAAGTGAGGGATCGACCTTTGACCTTCTGTTGCCAAACGTCATGAGTGAAGTGACAAATACTTGTTTTTGTCGCTCATGAGGTTTGGCAAGTCCGCTAGTCCGCGAATCCAATACCTTGTAATTATTTTTCCGACTGAACTTTGACAACTTTATCGTAAAGTAAGAAAACACTTCAACGACAACGACCACGACAGGGAAAATTAATTAAAAACGAATGAAGCCTAATTCTTCTTCGACGACGAACCCTCCAGGGGTGGGGGTTATGTTGATTCTTATATGTCTATAATCTGCAGCAACTGTACTGGCCAACAATTGGCGCTGAATCAAAGAGTAGACTATGAGTATAGTTGGCTTACGAGTGTAAGTCACCAAAACCTTTTCAGACTTACAAACAGAACTATTCAGTCAAAACGTTTTCAATTTACAGTAATTTCAAGCTTCTTCGAATTAGAACCAGCTGGAACTCCTACGGTAATATGTAATCATCTAGACATACGTCAATGCCATTGTAAACTTGGAGTGACAATATATGTCAATTATTAGAGTAGGCTAGATCTGATCGGGAAGAAACTGAACGTTTACGAGACTATATCAGATTATGCTTGGTAAAAAACGTTGCTATAGTATAATCATGTAAAGATAAAGATAAAGAAAGAACGTAGTGATCAGTATTGTACCTATTTAGTATTGTGGTGCAAATAGTTACTCTTGGTTGTGTTTGTGAATATAGCTAACTGACTGGCCATAGCTAACACAGTTGTTTAGGGCGTCCCCCCCCCCCCCCCTCCCCCAGGGTTCGTCGTCGAAGAAGAATTAGGCTTCATTCGTCGTTTAATTAATTTTCCCTGTCGTGGTCGTTGTCGTTGAAGTGTTTTCTTACTTTACGATAAAGTTGTCAAAGTTCAGTCGGAAAAAAGAATTCCAAAAACTTCAATCGGAGTTCAGACGCAAACCAGTCGATATTTGTATAACTTGACGAAAAATCTGACGATTCATTATTGGGTTATAGTTAGCGCGGAACGCGAGTCACCGAACGCCATGTCACTGCCGAACGACTGCATCGGCATTGTTTTTATATGAGTCGGTTCGCAGTGGCGTTCACGTATACCCGTTCTCTAAAATCGACAGCGTTATCTTACTGTATATAAAAGCGCGAGCTTACACCTATTATGATTATCCGAAATTGCGTCATCTTCGCTAGCTTGGCGATCAAAATACACTAGTTAGTACAATCCTACCTACCCATAGAAAGTATAAAGTGATTGGTTATTTCCCCCTTTGGAAAATATTTGTGACCCTCCCCGTATCACTTCACCCCATGCTGTCAGCGAGTCAGAAATTAATTCTCGACCAGCTCAAAAAGTCTGATTAAAAAATAAACATCTCAACACCTTTCATATTCTCGACTTGTTTTTGCCGAAATCTCAACACGTTTTTATTTCTCGACTAGTTTTTGCGGAAATATCGACACGTTTTTATTTCTCGACTAGTTTTTGCGGAAATCTCGACATGTTTTTATTTCTCGACCATTTTGGCCGATTCTCGACGCGTTTTTTTTTCTCGACCATTTTTGGCCGAAACGGCGTGCCATACACGGGTGGCGTGTGTTGTTAGTGCGCTGCCTTTCACCAAAAGTTAAGCCTGGTTAGACGGGGTTAGTACTTGGATGGGTGAGCGCTTGGGAATCACCCCGTTGTCGAGCTTTGAACTTATGTGAGTAGAGTTGTAGTTGATCTCTCCTGTGCTTCGAGGGTTTTTCGCCGTGTCCTTCGGTTTTCCTCCCTTCATAAAATCAACACCTAACTTAACATCTTAGCTGCAGTGATCAGTGGGCTGAACTGTGTCGTATGGCGGCTGCCTGGAGTGCCTTCGGATATGCCTCGACACGGCCACGTTGATTTGCGTCCTTCGCAATTCAGTCCGGCGCTGGATGTAAAGTAAGGATGATTAGCCCCCTATCCTTCATCCTTTTATCCCCAGCACGCATGCATGTAGACGCACGAGTTTAGTATTTTACTCTGGCTAACGCCAGACGATTTTACTCGTCAATGGAGGACCCCAGGTAGTTTTTTTTGTTTTTTCATTTGCCCATATGTAATTATGATATTTATTTATTTTACATGTTTTTTTTTAGTATTGTATATATAGGACTATAGGCCTACTATAGAAATCTGTAAAGACTTTTAATTAAGGCCTAGTTAAACAACATGTTTTATATCTACACCTGTATTTTCTAATTACAGTCATATAGTTATTTAAAAGAAGAGAAAAGTAAAGGAAATTTTATCTATATTTACAATTGATAGAGAAGTGAGAAAAGGAAGTTAAAGAAGATTAAGCATATTATGTTGCTAGACTTTGAACAAACAAAACTATTTAAATAGAAAATAGATACTAAGGAAACTGTGTTATATATTACATTGTGCAGTTGATTAATTATGTTGCATTTGTATAAGAAATAGCCGAGACTCCACCATAAAGGACGATTTCCAGTCCTCGCACGAAGCAACTTGCAGCAGATGGTTGCGAGCACTCGGCAGATAGTTGGAAATTATGAACTATTTTTTACTCGCGGTAAAGAAACCAATCAAAGCAGATTATGTCATGTCAATTTATAAGGAAAACTGCACAAAGAAAATCATTGGTTAATTTGCATGGATATATATATATATATTGAAGGAAGAAATTACATAAATTAATCAAACTTTCCCCTCGATTTTCTCTTATAATACCGATTTGTTTGAGATGCTATATCAAACACTCAAAAGAGTGCTTTATTAGGATAGTCAAACACCTCGAAGTTTGTTCAAAAAACTCGGCTATCGCTTCATCAGCCGCAAGTTATCGCAACGAGCTGCGTTTGGTGGAAATATACAGTGGAAACCGCGTGCGCTCCCAGCGAACCCCGAGTCGCTTCGGATTGGAAATCCGTCTTTCGTTCTGACGCCGCATTCGCTTGTTATGCGGAACATCAAAATTCCTTCTCCTTCGACAAGCAAATGCTGCGGTTATACGTCTCGGCTTCATCAATTCAATTGGAGTCCTCAAAATGAAGACAATTTGAAAAAAAAAATTGTAGAGTAACATAGAGTAACAAAATTGCCTGCTTTTTCGAGACGCGTGGTCAACAATTGACCGGCAGCTTTTACTGAGAAGCAATTTGTTTTCCTAATGTGACAGTGCTGTCTCTTTCTCTGGGAGTGGCTATCTGACCATAGATAATGGAAGGGGAACTGGATAGGAAACTTACGAAACTGGAAACGATGTTTGCACAACTTGCTATGGTAATTATACACTTATAAGGGACTAATGGGTGGTCCCAGATGCCCATAAAGATCGGACGCGAATATTTTAACGTACTTATCAAATTGTTGAACACTTTGTTTAAGAGTCGTAGAAAAGGTTAAATAAGATCATTTTAACTCAGAAAAAGCTGAATTTGAGCCACTAGTGCCTATTAACTTTGATAAAACATTGATGTTTTATTAATCAATGTTTTATCCGTATTTAAAGATGCTGATTAAACATTAATTTCTTTTGAATTTTCGTCATGAATTATTAATGAATTTGATAAGGTATGTTAAACAGCTTACAATATCTTTTCCTTGGGTTGGGTAAAAAACGTTCTATATACAGAGTTGGTTAATTTAAATTTCTGGTCTTTTGTTGGTGGTTGGGTAAATAATTTTTGCCAGTCAAAATAGTTTCTCTTCGGACCCATTGACTGTTTTTTTACGTGGAATACGGCCAAACTAACGAATTTGTTTTTATCTTAATTATTAAACTCAAAAGTGCTCTCTCAGTCGCTGTCAATCTTTGCTACAGTTGTCAACAGCTTGGAACATACGCTTTGTTCATATTAGCTCAGCTGAAACGAAAAGTATAGACGAAAAACATCTAGCGCCTATATTCCAGTGAGGCGCGTCCTGTACAGCAGCCAGACCAAGAAAGGTTAAATTAAGTTATCCAAGCTAGGTGCGCTAACAGATAATCTTATTGATATCCACACCTCAAAGCGTATATGCACTGTTTTCATCGTTTTTGAGTGTTCCCCGTGAAACACGGTTTGCTGAGTGCCTTATAACTGTTAATTATAAATTTCTTAGGTGACCAAAGTGCGTTTCGCCGTAAATCTAATTTTTCTCGAACTCTAGGTGTTGTATATATAGCCACTATATCGTGCATTCATGTCACATTTCCTACACCACGCCCCCCAGCAAAATTACCTTATGTTCCTGATACACAAACAAGACTGCAGAGAAAACAAATTAATCAAACAAATTGCCAGCTTGGGTTATTGAATGTGTGTGTATATGTATGTATATATAGAGTTCAATTTACAGACAGACACGTGTTTCGCTGTACTACCGAGATATATACCCAAGCAATTGCCGGTGACAACTCTAGAGAGGTGGTATAGGGCCAGAGTGCTCAAACTGCCATAAGGGTAGTGAGCGTTGCATTAGCGCTAATATGGAGTGATCAATAACACCATAGTTAATAGAACATATACATGCATGGTTTGGAAACTCGTCCAAAGTGATTGTTCTATGTTTTTGTTCAAGTTTATGGAAATTTATGCAACTTCACGGTATTGTATTTTCTGTATAATGATGCAGTCATCCAATAGCAACGATCGGGTTTAATTAGTGAGTTGCTTCATCGTCACGTGTTGTGGGGCTTCATCGTCACGTGTCCATAGAATTTACTTCCATATAAGGAGCTCCATTGTCAGTTCAACATGAATTACTTCATTTTGAAAGACAATAGAGCTTTCAAACCATGTATATGTTCTATTAACTATGATGTAACTTGGAACAATCTAGATGTGAAAACACCACTCATATATACCCAAGCAATTGCTGGTGACAACTGCTTGTGGGTATTGTCGAGCTAAGTATTGCGTATGACTGTACCAATTTCGTCAAGATTGCGTACGCCGAATTTCGCTTTTTGTTGACCATGATATCTTGATCATAATTTGCAACCAGCTTGCACAGTTAATATTTTTATCTAAAGAGTATAAAAAGCAGATAATGAGAGGCTTCCAATATTCAGTTACATAAAGAAAGTGACGGTCAATAATGTGATTTGTTATATACCAAAGACTTTCGTTTGCCAAAGATGAAATCCTATTGGTCAAATCATGGTCACGTGTTGTTTAACAAACTCAATGTTTCTTTCTGCCGAGGGAAACATTGCACTGTTCCCTCTGACGTCGCTTTAATCATGCGTTGTTCACGTGAATACGCGATTATTGCATCAGATCAAGAACTTTGGACTTTTCGGAACATTTTGAAAACAAGAGCTTATTCGTCGAGCTTGTCTGGTTCGAAATAGTCCATTTTCCAAAGGAAAGAATATCTATACATATCTTCAAAGGTCTGAAAAAACCTGGATAAATTTAAAGCAATTAATGCATTACTCTAACCTCGTTCCCAGGGCCTTTTTGAAGTTGGGAGGACGGGAAAAAACCCTGGCATCGGCTGGTGGACTCTGCATTTTCATTGGTTGATTGCTTTTCTTAAACATCTCTCGGGAAATGCAATAGGCGAATTTCAGGGTATTGCGCGCGCATCATTTTGCAAAGGAATTGTGGGCTCCCCACAAAGTAAGCAATGGCAAACAGACTTTCTAGCGAGCCAACAGCAGCAGAATAACAGTGTTAAACATCCAGAAACTGCATCTATACTTTGTTTATTTTAAACAGTTTGTTTACTCTGAGTGGAGCTTGCAAGGTTTTTTGAAAAATGATGCGCGTGCAACACCCCGAAACTCGCCTATTATGCATAGTTTTGTGCCAGTTATGATCAAATCGCTTCAACGGGACCGCCAACCGGACCAATGGGGCCGCCATTACAATGAACTTCCCCCACGGGACTACCATTACTCAGAATGATTTTGCATACTAAACTAAATTGCTAATTTATTACACCCAGTATTTCTGGGTGCTGTGACCAGCCGATGCCAAGGGCCTTTTCCTGCCCTCTCAATTTCAAAAGGGCCCTGGGAACGAGGTTGCGTCATCGTACTCCATAAGGTCGTCGTTTAAACAAAATAATTCTAGTTGCGAAACAAAGAGAATGATAATTTTTCATCCCTAGGGTAATCTCAACGTCCTCGTTCTTTATACGCCACTTTCACGAGATTTTCACGTCATCAAGACAACGTCAATTCACCAAAAGATGAGTTACTTTAATAAAAACACTATACAATCATTTTTAGGTGTACTGGGGCATTTTGGAAGTCATTAAACCAGTTTTAAAAATAAACTATAGTAGTCAGTTAGCCGTGACTTATTTTATTTATCAGTAAACTTTAACCGCGGTCGTTATCCTTCATAGACGTAGTAGGTCCACCATCGCATTGCGAGCTTATTTTTCGATGAATCGACAGACGACAGCCAGTTGAACAAAAAATAAACAACTAAACTGAGAAACAGTGAAATGTTTTGCAAATATTCAAAAACATCGATAAAATGGCAATACTATAAAGCCTGTAAAAGTTTCGTTCAAAAGAGACAGAATGGTAAGGTCCCTTCATATAACTGTAGCGTGCCGCAACAACAACTATACTCACGCAGGACTCAAGCTTTGATACGTTTTATTTCTTCCAAAACCCTTCTGCTATAGTTTACAAGACATCTTATTTTATACTATCGCTACAGGAAGACTATGTCTACGATTGACGTATAAAGGGAACTTCTACTTACAAACATTCTATTGGTTAACTACAAGACAGGAAGAACTTACAAGAGAATCCTACACTAAAGGGAACAACATATTTTACATTTTTACTATTTACGTATACGAAGATAGAACAACATCCTAAACTACGATACAACATGCTGAGAGGAACTACATATCAAATCATGTCAGATATATATATATATATATATATCAGATATGAAGAGTCTATTGCTCAATAATCTAAATTAAAGTATTGGCTATATATATACAGAATTACAGGTCACTACATAACCATCATCTTATTTTAAAAATAAATCTTAGCCACGCTAATATTTAGGGATGCTATAGAAAGACTTTACAGATGCCCTTAGAAGGAGTTATTCAACCTCATTAATAATTCATAAGATAAAAACAGGAAATCAGTACCGATAATTTCTCAGTACCGAAATACGGATTCATTTGCTGAAGATTCAATGCTTTATATCGTCAGATGTTCACTACTGTTAGTTAACTAATATTTCATAAACTCGTGTCTCGTGTTTCACCAGATCAGAGGTTACAAACACGAGAGAACAGTCAACAATACCCTGCGAGCAGAGCCTTCTTTTCCTTATTTCTTCGCTGAGAGGAAGAAAAGTAGGCTCTGCTGTATTCGTGTTTGGCTTCGTCCAAGATTTAGGACGAAGTAACCCGTTTAAGACCCGTTTAACCGGTTCTCGTTTTGTTTTCTGCTCTGATTGGGACTGGGTTCGAGATTGTAACCAAGCAACTGACATGCATGCGCAATGAAACCAGTCACGAATACAGCAGAGCCTACTTTTATTCCTCTCTCTCAGCGAAGAAATAAGGAAAAGAAGGCTCTGCTCGCAGGGTAAGTCAACAATGAAAATCGACCGAGTAATTTTCGTTGTTCTATCTCAAACTAATTAATAATTCATGAATTATCGTAGCGAATCCATGAAGGTATACATCACATGCATGAGCTTTGATGCCCAATGAAAACCTGTAGGAAATTTCCTAGCCATGAACTGGATCACATTTCTTAATCTGCATATTGAAATCAATGAAGAAAACACCGCAAATCGCGATGCCAATAACTCGTTTGAGAAGCAAGATCAAACACTCTTTTATCGTGTTTCATCAGGGGACTCCAAACGCTCGAAAACAGTAAAAACCTCGAGGCAACGCCCTCGGTTTTCATTTGTTTTCTCGTGTTTGAAACCCCTGATGAAACACTCAAACTCGTGTTTGATCTATTACATACAAAAATCTCTTTCACCTAGTCTTGAAAGGTAGAGTACAATTTCTAATGGTGTACTTCATTGAACTGCCCATGCGAACTTGAAACACGCTAAAGAGAACTCGACTGAAATAACACAAAGTTTCCACCAGCATAATGACATTAGCAAGCATGTGGCGTTTCCAGTACTTCAACCAAACTCTCCGAATCGGAATATCATAGAAATGAATTTGAATAAAAATGGAAATCCAATTTAGAACAAAGTCTATGGCGAGCCCGATCGTAATTCGTATTAAAGACTCCTGGAAAACAGGCCAAACCAGTATCTCGTAACTTGTTATGAGATAGAACACCAAATATGCTTGACTCATGATTATTGTCGTGTACTCGTACAGCACATCCTGAATTTCGATATCGGCTCTGAATCTTCTGTGGTGTGGCGTGTTCGATGGAATTTGCTGCAGTCTTGTACAACAGACAGTCGTTCTGAGAAACTGGATGATTCGTGTCCATAGTTTATCCCGAATTCCCTGCGTCGCCTTTCTAGCGAGATTGGAGAAACCACTGACTAGGGAAAGTCCTATGAACAACCATCTACCTTTAAAATCAGCTTGCATAATGCGGTAAAGACAAATGGCAGCTCCGTGTAGGAAGTAAACAAGGAAGAAGCATCGCTCCGGTTCAACGATTCCAGCACTTCTTCGCAAGGCGAGATATTTACAAATTGCTGTCGGGAACAAGGTGACAAAAGGTGCCATAGCGGCCACTAGGAATTTGGCGGTTTGGTTTTCAAGCCGGTTAAATAGTGGAACGATGCCGTAACGGTAGGTAAAGGCTAAGAATAAACCAGCTATAAAGCAGGTTGAAATCAGAACAAAGACCCGACTCCTTGGGATCGAAGGTTGAGCTGTGTGGATCTTTCGTACTACCAAAATATTCCCCAAAAAAACGCTTACGGCGTACACGACATTGCCGGGGTATATATAATAATCCTTAGTTCCGAACACACCAAAAACAAGCAAAAATGTTTTATAAATTATAATAACCGCTGCTGCAACGAAGCCGACGTATACCACGCCGATGCAGGTTGACTTAAATTCCTTCCATCCAAAAACCAACATTAATATTACTGGAAACCACATTTGGAGAAAAACCACTTCGATATCTTCTCCGATTAGTCTCCATCTCTTGACCTCATAAGGTATACTATGATTGCGTTGTTTCCAATCGAAACATAGATCAGTTGTATTGATTTCAAGATAAAGCAGGCCGATGCCTAATATTCCGATAGGAAACACCGCAAGTAGAATTGTCACACTTGCTTCCAGACTTCTCTTAATAGATTGGCAGATGCTGCGCCGGGTTTGTCCTTGGTTTCCGATCGATACATAGTTATATAAAAGATCGTCGTTTATTGGATATTGTGAAACTTGGCGGCCGTTTTCTCTTTCGTATTCCCTGTGAATCTTGTCTCTCCACAGTAAATCATTTTCTTCGTTTCCCCCAGACGTTGAAACGCTGCTTTCGTCTTGAATGTTATCCCGCGAAACTTGCGGCGGGTCCGATGTCACCAGTGATAGGAAGGACAGAAAAGAGGTGATAAGTTCTTCGATCATATTTTTTCCTGTCTGGATTGGTGTTCGATTTCAGTTAAACAATGATAACGATAGAATTAACCACGACTTCGGCAGTTTGCACGGCTGGGGGTAGCTTGCGTTTCTTTGTAGCCTGGGTGCAGGAAACGCTTGCACAGACACAAAAAGAACAAAGTTTTTAAAAATCGCCCACGCTTGACCGCTTCATATTTATCAAATGCCAACCAATGAAAATAAAGCGTTAAATAAACAAAAGTGAATTTTACTTCCGTTGAACAAAATAATGTCGGTCACTCGCTCTATAGGGTTATACGTCCATGTCCTATTTACACGAATTGCCATCCTTAGGTTAGGTTGTGTGTTGGGGTAAAGCTTTCATGAAGTACTTGGGTTATGTACTAGGATTACTGTGACGGACAGACCTGTTCTAAATATAGACAAACGGCGTGAGAAAAGTCCCGGAGACGAGCGTTGTGGGAGAGTTGTTTTTTTTGTCCTGTTTGGGGCAAGTCGTTCCTATTCAATCTTAAATAAAACCTTTTAAAACTGTATTTGCGAGTGTAGTTCGCCACAATTACCAATAATCAGTAAGTGTGAAACGGCCTTGAATTACCAATAATTGGTAATTGTAGGTATAAATTCTCTGTCCCACATGCGGGATGTTAAACTTGAACACATAAAGCTAAAAATCCTAGAGGGGTGTTGTGGCCGGCGTATGAGGCGGGACATTTTCCCGGAGGGTTGTGGTTAGGCTTAGGGTTTCCAGGGGGTTGTGGTCTTGGTTGGGGTGGGGGGTTAGGAATTAGTTTTTTAAAATTAACGATTATTGGTAATTCTAGGCATTTCACACTTACTGATTATTGGTAATTCTAGGTAGGAGGATATGCTGTGCGAACACAGACGTAATTGCCTCCCGCGGAAACGAGGGCGGGCAAATACGTCTGGGTTCGCAGGCTACTCGATCTATCGATAAAACTAAAATAATTGAATATAGATTTCAAACAAAGAAACAAAATAAACACGCTTTCTAGGCAGGCTAGTTGCTAAATGGGAACAAATGGAATTCAAGAGTAACTAGAAATATGAAGACCTTTGATTCAGTCAAAATATGAAAGGGCAACAGCTAATGAGTCAGGCGGGATCGTAGACGAATGATAAAAATTAAAGCCCAGCATAAAACACGAATGTAAGGCATTGTAAAGTATAATAAAATGTAATGCGCCTTAATATTTACGACTCACCAGAAAGAGAACTACAAGTCAAAGTATTATTCCAACCGAATATGGAAATGTTTGGCCACTAGAACTCCGGGCGAGTTGCCAGGCTACTAAGAAACGCTTGCTACGCAGGCTAGAATAACAGTACGACTACTAAACACACTGAACAGGAATATTTAAATAAGTGCGCTTGCCCTACTTACTAAAACGTATTTCAATAAGAACTATGTATTCTTTAAATCGAAATATTGTAAGGTTTGAGTCCTGCCGAAATTATTGAACGTAGTTTTCTAACGTTTCGAGCGAAGGCCCTTCGTCAGAGAGAAACGTGATGTATTCTTTACACGTTATTCCTGGTTCAAAAAGGAGAGAAGCGAGAATATGTTGTATGAAGGCTTGTCAGGAGGAGACAGTTTCATATGTACGAAAGATTGCTATGGGGTTAGTACTTGGATGGGTGACCGCTTGGCTTGGGAATGACCCCGTTGTCGAGCTTGGAACTCATGGGAGTAGAGTTGTAGTTGATCTGTGCCTCGGGAGTTTTTCACCGGGTTCTCCGGTTTTCCTCCCTTCCCAAAATCAACACCATTTCCCTCAGTTAATTCTACGAACTAGTTCCATCAAGGGGTGAGGGCGATTGGATTACCAGTATCTAATACCCTCAATGAATAAAGTCGCTTTAGTTTACTTTAATTTGCAACCTTCCTATCAGAGTCCTGGAACTGGGTCGGCTACAGTAAAATCAAGAAGGAAAGTCCGAGGAAATCTTTTTTAGCAAAATATGGGTTTGCAAAAGCTCCAAGGATCGAACAAAAACTTTGGAACATTTCATACGGGATGATGTATATAGGGTCCCTAAATGCGTATGTCTTGCGTAAAGTATTGAGCGAATGACTTCAAAAATGGCAATCTGTCGACAAAAATGCCAGTACACTTCAAGTCTACATATGACCACGATTTGACCGCAAAGCTTCTAAAGCAACATAGACATTGAAAAGGTTACGAGTGTGAGTAAATCTCAGCACATTGCTGAGCAAACATTTAACAGCGTTCAAAAACTTTGTATAAATCAGGCAAGTTAGCAACTTGCAGCAAGCTTCCATCCTCCGCCAAATGTTTTGGCGGGATGAGACCGTAACGGAAAGCGGAGTAAAGGACATGTTGAACAATCCACTTCCAGTTTGACTGCGTTTCCTTTTCACTTGTTTCCTCGCTGTTGGTGTTCTTGTCATTTCCACTGCCGTACGGATCGGGTTTAAAGGCATAGAATGAACTGCATTCTTTAGCAAACGTTTGAAAACAATTCTTTTCGGCATCCCAATCAACCTGAAAAAATGTATTAGTATAAAATTTAAAAAGTTAGTTAAATTTAATGAGTTTCGCTTTACTGATAATTTAGGTATAACGTAAAACTTCCAAACATGTAGATACATTAAACAAAATATATATTATATTGATCGAAACGTTTGGTCATGAACAGTAACTTTTTAAGTAATAGATATAACATCACGGCCATGTTTTTATCAGACATATTTTAACGTTACTATGGCTTTCTAACGTAGTTTATCAAATTCATTAATTCATAAGGAAAATTCAAAAGAAATTAATGTTTAATCAGGTGTTTGTAAATACTGTTAAAACATTGATTAATAAAACATCAATGTTTTATCAAAGTTATTGGACACGAATGAGTTAAAATTATCTTATCTAACGTCTCTTACAACTCTTAAACAAAGTATTCATCATGTACACTTAGAATTTGATAAGTAAATGCCCATAAAGATCGGCCGCTCATATTTTAACTACTACTTAAAATACTAATTAATAATTCATGAAGAAAATTCAAATGAAATGAATGTTTAAATAGGCGTTGTAAATCGGATACAGCATTGATTAATAAAACATCAATGCTGTATCAGATTTACAGCATACTAATTAGGACCCATTGGCTCAAATTGAGCTTTTTCCTTGTTTAAACCGTTGTAAATCCCATACAGTTCGACAACTCATAGCCTCGTATTGTCTATTACAAAAATCCTCTAAATTTACATAAACTTTAGCTTTGATTTTTTCAGCTTAGAAAACGTTGTTTTTCAAAATTACTACGCTGGCCCAATGAACTTACTAAATGGGTCGTTTTTGAAGCTATCCATAACTTTCGTAGTACGTGTTTTATCAGATCTAAATCATCTAAAACACTGCTGCTCATGTTTTAAATATTACTATAATAAAACACATACCGTACCTCAGTAGCTAGTCTAAGTAGAAACATCGGTAGCTCGTTGAGGTTAGGCACATAGTCTTCTAATAGAAGAGGTAAAGTCTTTAAGTTGCCTTCTTCGTCTATCTCTACGGAGAAATAGTCAGACAGCATTTCTGTTTTCCCTTTCAAAAACGTTCCAATGTATTCCGCCAGTTCCTCTTTCGGACCATCTTCTTCCGTCCACCCTGAATTCTCAGAATTTAGAGCCACGAGAGCAAGCTCAGTGATTGGTGCCGGGGGGTTGAGGCGTATATAACCGAAATTACCGAATCCGAAAAAGACAATCTGGTAGAAGAGTTCCTGACTCAAGTTTGTCACGTTTGTCAGGTACAACTTTGTGCCGTGTTGAATCAGAGATAACGATTTTTCAACACAACCGACAAATTTGTGATTTTCGAACATCTCTTTAAGGCCCTTGTGTTCGGCGTCGTCTATTTCTTGACGTAATTCTAGAACACTGCTTAAATGGATCTCGCGCCGCTCAGGATATTTGCTAGATGGAGATTGTTTTGAATTGACGCAGTCAGTCTTTTGGCGTTTGGAGCCTAAAATATAGACAAAAATATAAAAAGCCTAACATATAAAAAAGCAAGCAAGGAAGCAAGCAAGCAAGCAGGGAATAGAGAAACCAACCAACCAACCGACCATCCAACAACCAACCAAATCAGCCTTTCTCCCGTCCTTCCTTTCGTTCTTGACAGATTGCTTGCTCCCTTTATATAATCCCTTGTGACTTTGTTTCCTAATTGGCAGCTTCCTTGTCAACTTGCTGCCTTCATTCACATCTTCTTTTTCTTCTCTTTCCTCCCTTTTTTCTACCATGCCAGTTTGATTGATTGGTTCCATCTTTGCTTGACTTCTCCCTTCCTTCCTTTGCATCTTGCCATTTTGATTGATATATTTTCTTCTCTTTTCCTTGGCTTCCTTGCATCTCTTCTCCTTTTTGCTTCTCTTCTCCTTTTTCCTTCCCTTTTCCTTTTTCCTTCTTTCTCATTTCAATCTGCCTTTTTACCTTGCCAGTTTGATTGATTGATTCCATCCTTCCGTCATCCTTCTTCCTTCCCTTCTCTCTTCAACCCCAGCTCCTTCCTCTTCCTTCTAACCTCCCTTTTATCCCTTCTTTCCCCTTCATCCCTTCTTCCTTCCTTCATTACTACCTGATGAAGCATCACTAGCAATCTCCACAGGAATTTCATCATCATCATCAATTTCAAACCTTGTGCTCTTTTGAGGACCATTATCAGAGATGGATTTTTGCACATTTCCTAAAGATGAATCATCACTAGATGAAGAACAGAGAAAAACATAACTTTGCAGAGTTTTCCATTTTCAAAATTTGTAAAACCAAAAGTGTTTATTTATTGAATGCTGCTTGATACCTTTATACTTTACCTTATCTGTCCACTGGAAGAAGATCTGGGTTTAACAAAAGCATGGAGAGTCTGTTCACGGCTATCTGTTCGGACTAGTTGATGGTCATAGACTCTCTGGTTATTTTTGTTTTGATTAGAGTTAATTGTTTCTCCTTAATAGAAATGAGTATTATATTGCAATAAGCAATCTTGTTAAATGACAGTGATGTCATTATTTTTAAGACAAAACAAAAAATATTTTGTGTTTTTCTGACCAATCTAATTTTTTCCCACTGACCTGAAACAATTACCATATTTTCTAAGACTTGAATTTCTAAACAAACTCCTTCCTTCCCCTCCCTCCTTCCCTCCCCTCCTTCTTTCCCTCTTTTCTTCCTTCCTTCCTCCCCTCCTTTTTTTCTTCCATTCTTTCTTCTCTCTCTATCCATTCATCCTTGCTTCTTTTCTTCCATCCACCTTCCTTCCCTCCCTCCTTGCTTTCTTCCTTCCTTCCCTCTCTCCATGTTCCATTCCTTACTTCCTTCTCTCTCTCTCCCCCTTCCTCTCTCCCCCTCCCTTGCTTCCTTCCTCACTTCCTTCCTTCCTCTTTTATTCAATCCCTTCCTCCTTTCATCTTTCCTTCCTTCTTCCCCCTCCTTGCTTTTTTCTTTCTTCTTACCTTCTCTCTTCTTTTTTGCTTCCTTTCTTTCATCCTTCTTCCCTTCCCTCCCTTCCTTCCCTACTCCTTTCTTCCTTCATTTTTATCTTGCCAGTTTGATTGATTCCTTTCTTGCTTTTTTTCTAAAGTTAACAAGCCCCCAAGGGGGATTATGTTATACATACCTGAAAGCACTTCTTCAGTTTGTACTCCAGGAAGCAATGTCTGTGTGAAATACGTCCTGGAAGAATTTGACCCAAGCAGTTTCTCTTCAATATTCTTTTGAATAATCTCAATAATCGAGTCCTCGTGAAGGAAATGAACTTCATGTTTAGTGGGATGAACATTGACATCAACATTGCATGGATTAATTTCAAGACTAAGATAAACAAACGGATGACTTCCTTTTGGTAAATATGCTGAGTAAACTGCATCAATGGCTTTACGAATCACACTTGAGTCCACTAAACGATGGTTAATAAACAGCAAGAATGTCAATCTCTTCATCGAGTAATTTGCATTTGTAATATAACCATCCATTTTGAAACCATATTGATGGTTATCACACGATACATTGAGAATTTCTTTGGTTATGTTTGCTCCGTAGATCGTTGATATATTATCTGTGATACTCGAACTGCTCAATGTCCGCACATCACCAAGGTTTTGTCCTTGTTTCTTCACTGTAAATGCAACACCAGAATTATGAATGGCATACTTGCTGACAACATCAACAATCTTGGCATACTCTTCCCCAGGACTTTTCAAGGCTTTTTTCCTTGTCATCACATTGTAGAACAGATCTTCAACAACAATCTGTGTGCCTTGGTTTCCAGCACAAGGTTTGGGGTCACCTTTCGGTTTGCCATCAGAAAAACTAGCTTTATACGCACAATTGGAGTCCGCAGTTTTAGTTGTAATGGTCACATGAGCAACATGGCTAATACTAGCCAAAGCTTCCCCTCGAAAACCATACGTAGCAATTGTATTCAGGTCTTCAAACTTAGAAAGTTTGCTGGTCGTGAAACGCTCACAGACAATAGCCATGTCTTCTTTCCTGATACCACAGCCGTTGTCCTGTATTTGAAGGAATTTCAAGCCACCATTCTTGACTGTAACTTGAATGGACGTAGACTTAGCGTCTAGTGAATTCTCTATCATTTCTTTTATCGCATTAACTGGACGTTGGATGACTTCGCCGGCCGCTATGCGATTTACAACGGTTTCGTCGAGCTTTTTAATTGTTGGCGTCGGGGAAGAAACATCGGCCATCTTGAAAATGTTTTCCCGCTCTTTTCCCGCCATGCAAAGCAACTACGACACTTTCCGAAAAAAGCCGACACGTTCCGAAAAAAGCCGAACATGCAGCAGCTTAATCTCTATTGGTCGAGAAATAGAAATATTATGACGTCATTTCTGCTTGATATGGGATTTCATACGCCTGCGAGTTGTGACTTGTGAGTGGCAGCGGTAGAATCCAAGATGGCCGACACTGTTGGTGTTCTTTTTGCAGCTTGGTTAATATACGTTCTTCTCATAATTCTGCTGATTGTTATTCCTGCCGCGTTGAATATTTCGTTAGGTGTACGTAAATTGTACACGAAATTTCTTGTCAAGTTGATTAAGGTAAGCACGATTGAAACATATTTGGTATTTAAAACCCCCGAGTAAAATATTTATTGTTTCGTGTCTGGTCGTGGAGGTGTACGGTAATTAGCGTTGACTTTAATAATTTAAAAAACCACGAGTTCTCAGTAACTCGTGAAATAGCCGTCGCGAAGCGATGCTCTAAAATTCCAAGATGAATTCATGGTGGCTAGGTACATATTTTAGAAGTTTTGCAACAAGCTTTTTCTCCGAAAAAGTAAACAAAGCTTTCGTCACACAGCCAATGTTTATTTTACTTGCCTTTGCACACCAGTCTGCATTCTAAGGGCCTTCCGCCACAGATGTGTGGCGGAGAGAGAGGCCAGGAAACTCCCGCCAAGGTGCGTTTGGCGCACACGGACACATGAAAGCTTTGCTTGGCGGGTGATTTGGTGTAAAATGAGAAATTTGTTTTAGGAAAATAGTCCTCTGGGAATACAGGGGTAAGGAAATGGCCAAATGAGTTCGTTGTGAACTTGTGAACCAGCTGTGAACCTGATGTTGAAAACCGCGTGTTTAATTCTGGGCTATTTGCCATGGTGGAAGGCATGTGAATCATTTGGCGGATAGAGTTTCTCGCCAAAAACTAAAATAATTTTTTTGTATAAAAATGCTGTTTTGAGTTTGTAAATCTGAGTACAAGTTCCTCGGCTATAGAGATGGCTGCCTGAGTATTGACCGTGACCCCGGGACATTTCAATCCTGAGTAAGTGGGGGCCCACTAATATAATCACTGGTATGTAATATGTCTATTAACTATTATGTGGTGTTAACGTGAAGTACGCCATTGTTTGCCCGCTGGCCAAGATGCCCTACGCACTCAATGTAGAAATGCATTTTATTATGGCGGGCCCTCCAGTGGCCATTTCCCAGTAAATATTTTAAGTCCAGTCCGCGCCTGTTTTGATTGGTATCTCAACACTGCATACATAGCACTACTTTTATTTCACTGTTGGGCAAATATATATGTATTGGGTAGTTAATTTACAAATTTGCCAATTTTACCTTTTTAGTTTCTAATTACCTAAAAATACTGTATCATACTATAGTTTTAAACCACATCAGCTGACAATTTGAAAAAAAATACAATTTGAAAATAAACATCTTGAAGCTCAAAAATATGAGTTAGAACAAGACAAGATTAAATGAAACAGTGATATTTCTAATTCATTGCAAAGTCATTATCAGACAAGTAATAAAGTCATTTAATTTGTTGGTATATACTGTATGCTTTGTCCTAATAAACTTTTTGTAAAACCATTTTCATTTTCCAAGTGCAAAGGGCTATATTATTATTAAAGCCAAAAAAACGTTTCTGGTCAGGGCACATGTCCAGAATCAATGCGTTAATGCAGATTTTATTTTTTCAATTCTTTTTAAAGGCAAACCTTTATTGAACAGACAGTTAAAATGAACATGTAGCATCGTGTACCATATATTTTGATTTTATCGTATATATAAAAAATTTACGTCAGAATATCAACATCCATATTATTCAATAACACGTGAATGTATTGGTTCTTTAAGTGAGCCAAACATTTTTTACTGACCCAAAAATGATTGAAAATGTAAAAAAAATGGTCAACGCGCAAGAGAAAAAAGATGATGTGCACGCTGACCACAAAACAGAAGGGTTTTTCCCCCTGATACAGTGTTTTTTCCCCTGATACAGTGTTTTTTCCCCTGATACAGTGTTTTTTCCCCTGATACAGTGTTTTTTCCCCTGATACAGTGTTTTTTAATTATTTTCTAGTATGGAAGAGGTAAAATGGAAGCACAGAATATGGGTAAGTGTTTTTAATTAAGTTTTTGTTTTTTCTACATGTAACTAAGTATTATGTACAAGTCAAATCCAACTGCGATCATCCCCCCCCCCGGCAAACCCCGGGCATTTGACCCAAGGTGAGCTCCGTATAGGCGGGAATTTGACGCAAAGCAATCCCACCCGGGCGGGCATTTGACTATTGAAAAAAGTTGGTCAGCGGTTGCACGTTAAAAAATCTCCTTGTTCTAGCCATCTCTTCATTCTGCATGATCTTTTCTGTCGATATTCCATGTGAACATTTGAAAATGCCGTTGTTTAAAGTCTGGGATGCAAAGAAGGACGTTGAAACTTCATGGTAGTGAATTTTTGTTGTTGTCTATGTATGAAATATTTCAAACAAAATCTTTTAATAGAGCCTTGACAGTCACAGATGGTGGGGCATTTGACTGTGTTTTCGGTCCGCATAGTGGGGAATTTGACCAAAAATTTTCAGAAAAGTCAAATTCCTGGGGGTTTGCCCGGGGGGGGGGGGGATGATCACAGTTGGAATTGACTCATACATTATATGTTAGTTTATAATATGTACATGTACACTATAAATTATGAACATTATTTTTTTTTTAATTTTAGTTCTTATTGAAAAGGAGGGTGACCTAATGGAGGAAAAGAAGGCCATTCCAAGAAATAGGTCTATTGCAACTTTACATAGAGAGTTTAAGATGACAGATGCTTGTGACTTTCTTAGAAGTGGAACTGAGGTAATTGTAAACTATATTGCACTGTACTGTACTGTCCTACTCATATAATGTAATGTATTGTAATGTAATGTACTGTACCACTGTACTGTGCTGTACTGTACTGCAATGCGCTGTACTGCGCTATATGTAATATACTGTACTGTGTTATACTATTATTAATACTGTGTTGTACATGTATTACAGTTTATATAGTACTAGATGTACAGATATTAGATTTATAGGGATTTTTTTGACAGCTATGCAAAACGTATTTTGATTAAGGCTTGATTAAGCATATGTAGACAATGTTTTGAAACTTCTCTTTTTTCTTCTATCCAGGCTATTATAGATGATGAGGTAACAAAACGATTCACTGCTGAAGGTATGTGAATGTGATGTTGTTACAGTAGTACAAATAAAATGAAAATATTAAAAAATAAAAGGAAACAATAAATTTACTTTATTTACTTTTTCAAACAATGACATCATGCTTTCTATTTTTTGATTTTAGAATTAGAAAATTGGAATCTTTTAATGAGAAATAATACATCTAAAAATATAAGGTGCACAAAATGTGTTTAAATATATTTTTCAGAATCCATTGATAGCTCAGAGCAGATATGTGCAGAAATATAGCAGAATTGTTTACTCCAACATTGCTAGATCTATAGGTATTTAACAATTCTGGATATGGAGCCATTACCGAAAAGTCCTGGGATAAAATGCTGAGTCAGTAATTTTAATAAAATGCTGAGTCAGCATTTTAAACTAAACTCAGTTTATCCTATAGTCACAGGACGTACTGGTGATAGCTCCATATCCAAAATTGTCGAGTACCTACAGTATATGTCTACAAGCATGGGTAGTTTGTTTTTATCACAAAACAAATAATTCTTGTGCACATTCGCTCAGGTATGAGGCTAAGATTGCAGCTGTTATTAATATTGGCTTTATAGGATGTCTTAGAAAAATAGCATGACCTTTGTTGTGTCTTTTTTAGTGTCAGAGTGACGATTATTTGGGCTGTTGGATCACTGATAAGATATTTAGTCTTTCTGCCTGTAAGGTAAAAGAATTAGGCTAAAATAGTATCTTTGTTAAAACTCTTCTTTCTATCTTTCTTTTTCTGTACCCTTCTTTTTGTTTTTCTCCTATCCTTTCTTCCTATTTCTTGTCTCTTTCCCCCTGCTTATCTTTTCTCTTTCTTCCATTTGTCTTCCATTTCTCTGTCTGTCTGTCTGTCTGTCTGTCTGTCTGTCTGTCTGTCTGTCTGTCTGTCTGTCTGTCTCTGTCTATCTCTGTCTGTCTGTCTGTCTGTCTGTCTGTCTGTCTGTCTGTCTGTCTGTCTGTCTGTCTGTCTGTCTGTCTGTCTGTCTCTATCTGTCTCTGTCTGTCTCTGTCTGTCTCTGTCTGTCTCTGTCTGTCTGTCTGTCTCTGTCTGTCTGTCTCTGTCTGTCTGTCTCTGTCTATCTGTCTCTGTCTGTCTCTGTCTGTCTCTGTCTGTCTGTCTCTGTCTGTCTGTCTGTCTGTCTGTCTGTCTGTCTGTCTGTCTGTCTGTCTGTCTGTCTGTCTGTCTGTCTGTCTGTCTGTCTGTCTGTCTGTCTGTCTGTATAAAGGATAAAGATAAAGGACTAGGGGCTAATCATCCTTACTTGCAGCCAGTGGCTGAATTGCGAAGGACGCAGATCAACGTGGCCGTGTCGAGGCATATCAAAGGCGCTCCAAGCAGCCACCATACGACACAGTTCAGACCAAAAGCTGTCAATTTTATACACAGCCGCTCAAAAGCCATTTTTTTTCAATTGGCCGTCCAAAATTTACAATGGCCGTCCAAAATACTTATATATATATATATATATATATATATATATTAATATTATTATAATATATATATTATTATAAGACCAAACTGGGACCAGTTACGAAAAATGCAATATCAAGTCACCTTCCAGCTAGGATTGAACCTGCGATGCTAGTGCGGTGCTCTGACCACTGAGCTACGGAAGCCGTTGCCATGAACTTGTCGTTGCCGAAAGACAGCTGGCTGGCTTATGACCATGCTTCTACCATTGCAGTCTTATACTTTGCACTAAAAAGTAATTATTTTCTCCAAATTATCTAACATTGTAGACTAACACTAGCTGTATTTGGAATTGCTTTTCTGGCTATAACATCTCGTCTGATTGGCTATCTTCCTGAAAACAAGTAAGTTTATAATAATCTTGATTAAATAATGCAACTATTATATTCTTTCCACGGAGTCTTTCTTGTGACAATTTTTCCCTTCTTTCAGTTTTAGGAAATTTCTATGTCGCAACGCAATGTTATTCGGATTTCGAATACTTGCTCGTGGTTTATCAGCCGTTATTAACTTTCATAACAGGTACACAACATTCTTTGCTGATTCATCTAACGCCCCGTTCACACTATACCGGATAGGTTTTCGTGCCGGCACGGAAACCTATCCGGTATAGTGTGAACAGACGGCATAATTATGTGCCGTTTCGTGCCGAATACGATATAACCCCGTGATCCAACCAATCACCACGCTCTATTCTATTAATATACTTCCGAAACGATTTCGATCTCCGTTCACACTGGAGCTGAAACGGCACAAAAAGCTATCCGATACAAGATGTACCTCTTTCGAGATCGGAGCGGCGCAACGGCGTGCCGGCACAGAAATTGTGCGGGAACAGGCGTTTTGTGTGAACAGAAGGCCTATCCGGTATGGTTTTCGTGCCGGCACAAAAGCTATCCGGTATAGTTAGTGTGAACGGGGCCGGGCCTAAGTTGTTAGAACCTAGGAATAGTGTATGTGTTTGGATTATTACTCTCTTAGAATGCGTATAAACTTGTATTTGAAAACAGTATACTGTATTTATACAGTACTTGTACATAAGGAAAATTATTGCAATGCTTTGTAGAAATTAGTGTAAGTTGTGTTTCTGAGAAATAAAGATATTAGAGGGTGTTTATATGGAAGCGATGGGTGCCCGCTTTGTCGAGAAGATTTTTATCGTGTTTACGTGAGAAGGGCTAGCTCGCCTAGCTGGGCTGGCTTGCTTGTTGTGCTAATTGCGTAGTTCTGGTAAGACACGAAGTCTCATTGTTTTAAATATGGACTGTACATGAACAAACAGAACTTGTGAATTGTTAATATGTCCAAAAAAGCAGATAAAAACAAATTTTGTCGCGTGTACGAAGCTTTTAATGCCAGCCCATGTACACACGCAAAAACGCGCACTCTGTGTCAGACCTGATGCAGAATGATATCAGATCTGTTCAGAAAAATGTAGCGACCCCTGATACAGCCTGTTGCACTATCAGCTATGATACACCTATGATATCATATCTGTATCGTACCTGCAGCTACAACAGACTGTTCAGAACAGATTCTGTCAAACTGTATCAGCCTGACACGATCAGTGCTGTATATAACAGACTGAACAGGTATGTTGTCTACGGAGCTGTCGCAGTCTGTTAGAAATTCTAACTAAATGTTGATACATTAGCGCTGTTACATTCTGCATGTAGCTGTCAGGCTGTATCAAGGGTCGCTACGTTTCTCTGAACAGATCTGATATCAGAGCTGATCAGACTGTGCGTTTTTACGTGTGTAGGCGAGCTAGTCCGGTCAATCGTGTTTACATGGGGAAAACCAGCCTGGGTAACCGAGATCTCGGTCTCACAAAGCGAGATTTCGGGTAGGTGGGCTGGCCTGGCTCTCGTATAAACACAAGATGAAAATTAACAAGAAATAATAGCACAAGCACGATCTCGGCAAAGCGGGGGCTCGCCTCCATATACACACCCTCTTAGATTCACGTAAACGGGAAACGGCAAACGTGAAATAGACGTTTGACGTTCGCGTGATTGAAACTAGAGAGATTAAGATTAACGTGAGCAGATCCAAGATGGCGGCTAAAAAGAGGTAGTTGAAGTTGTCAATACAAAGGTTCCTTTTTCGTGTTCGTTTTGGTATCTATGGTTTAAAAACATTTTTTGATCGTTATTAACATCTCTATTGTTTCTCTTTTCCTTCGTAAAAGACGTGAAAGAGAGGAAATATTAGAAATTTTGACTGTAAAATCTGCCGTTTGCCGTCTCCTTGAAAACAATTGTCTTGGCGTTGAAACGGCGAACGCCAAACGGCTGGCGGGAAAAAGAATTTGTCACGTGATCTTCTCTGCCGTTTGCCATTTCGCGTTTACGTGAATCTTAATCTCTCTAATGAGGAGATGTCAATGTTAGCATTCAGATCTTTCTTTATTCTTCCATAAAATTTCTTCCATTTTTTGAATACTTTCTTTTCTAGACAAAATAAAGCCAAAGGTGGAGGTACATGTGTAGCTAATCATACGTCACCAATTGACGTTATTACATTAGCGTGTGACGGCAATTATTCTTTTGTAAGTAATTTTCATGTGAACTTGTTGCCTATTTTGACGCATTGTTATTAGGATAAAGGGGTGGGGGCTAATTATCATCACTCGCAGCCAGCGTTGAATAGCGAAGGATGCAGATCAACGTGGCCGTGTCGAGGCATATCAAAGGCGCTCCAAGCAGCCGCCATACGACACAGTTCAGACCACGGATCACAGCTAAGATGTAGGTGTTCACTTTACGGAGGCAGGAAAACCGGAGAACCCGGCAAAAAGCCCATGCAGCAATGAGTTATTAAGTGCTTAACCCCTTCCTGCCTGAGCCAGCCAAAACAGTCCCTTTATTGTTTCAGGGCCTGTTTACAAGGAGATAGGGTTACCATAGCACCCGGGTCAAAGTTAGCCTGGGTTTACAAGCAAAATTTCACAGGTAGGGTCACCCTGCAGCCCGCGGGTCAACTTTATTAGACGTGGTTGCTAATAATCGGCACAAGAAGCCTGGAACTAGTAAGAAGTTGTTCCGGGTAGGCGAGTTATCCCTACCAAACGCGTTTACAAGGACAAAACATAAGTGGCGTGATAGGGTTACCCTAGCACCAGGGTTACCCTAGCGTCCTTGTAAACACGACAAAGCTAAAAACAAGAAATGCACGAGAGCTAGGGTAACCTGGGTGCTAGGGTAACCCTGCCTCCTTGTAAACAGGTCCTTACTCTGTCTAACGCCATACGATTTTGTTCGTCAAGAGAGACTCTCAGACATCCTAAGCAGCAATGGGTTAAAAATAGGCCCGCTTGGGTGTACATATATCTACTGTACTCCGTCAGACTGCTCGGACTGACCAAGACTGACTCGGGATGTAATCGGAAAAACTTTCTGAATTTTGATTGGTCCCAAAAAGAATATTCTATTGTTACTTAACTAACATCGGAAAACCTTGCCTGCCGACATAGTATGTACTCGCATGCGCAGGAGATACAACAATTGGTTAACCCATTTATGCCTGAGCTGGCCAAAATTGGCCTCTTTATTGTTTTACTCTGTCTAACGCCAGACGACTTTACACATCAAAGTGAGAACCCTCAGACATCCTGGGTAGCAAATGGGTTAATGTTGTCTATTTTTTTCTTTGTCGAATCAAGGTTGGTCAGAACCAAGGTGGTCTTATTGGAATCATGCAAAGATCATTATCCAAGGTTCAAGATCATATTTGGTTTGAGAGATCTGAGATGAAAGATAGACTTGCAGTGGCGAGAAGGTAGTCCTTACTCGATTATATTCTGTTCTATACAGTGTCTAGGTTTATTCTGGTTTGGGTACATACTTTGGTATAATTTTATGAACTTTTAGTGTAATTTTGCATCACTATGCCATTGGGCATAAACATCAGGGGTGGATGAGAATTTTTTGCGTGACAGTGCAAAGCAAGAATCCCCACGTATTAATTCAAAGAACAGCGCGCGCAAAACCAGTCCAGCTCAGACCACGCTGACAAGACTCTGATGAGCGCTGAGATAATCCCCACATATTATATTTGAGTGACCGCTGACCAAGTATCTATTACGTAGATAGCGCGCGCAAAACCAGTCAAGCTCAGACCACGCTGACAAGACTTTGGTGAGCGCAAGTCAAGCTCAGACCACGCTGACAAGACTTTGGTGAGCGCAAGTCAAGCTCAGACCACGCTGACAAGACTTTGGTGAGCGCAAGTCAAGCTCAGACCACGCTGACAAGACTTTGATGAGCGCCGAGATAATCCCCACATATTATCATGAGTGACCGCTGACTAGCATTGTCTCCTTTTTTACCTTGCCTAAATTACATTTAGCCACATCTAAAAATGACGTGGCTTCACAAAATCGTCTCTGAGCTCTACAAAGTCGTTTTCTAAATTGAACTGGAGATATTTTTTCCAGTTTTTACTTTTTCACTCAAATTGCCCGACTAAACTAGCGTCTCCAAATGGCTGTGGGTGTCACACGCAACTACATGTAGTTACACTCCTGTGAATAGGTGCGTTATATTAATTTGTGTTCTTTTGTAACATATAGACTTCGAGAACATGTGGAGGACCCAGAGAAAGATCCAATACTGATTTTCCCCGAAGGTAAAAGCAAGCAAACATGATGAGACGAAGGACTATAGGAGTGCCGTGGTGTGTGTGTACATGTGTGTACATGCATGCATGTGTGGCTGTATTTATGCCTCTCACCAAACGTTAAGCCCAGTTAGACGGGGTTAGTACTTCAATGGGTGATCGCTTGGGAATGACCCCGTTGTCGAGCTTGGAACTCATGCGAGTAGAGTTGTAGTTGATATCTCCTGTGCTTCGAGGGTTTTTCGCCGGGTTCTCCGGTTTTCCTCCCTCCGTAAAATCAACACCTACATCTTAGCTGTGATCCGTGGTCTGAACTGTGTCGTCTAGCGGCTGCCTGGAGCGCCTTTGATATGCCTTGGACTGACTCTACCACGTTGATCTGCGTCCTTCGTAATTCAGTCACTGGCTGCGAGTAAGGATGATTAGCCTCCAGTCCTTTATCCTTTTTTATCCTTTATATTGTAATTACTGTGTTGTATTTTTTACTCAGGCTACCTGTGGTAGGCCGAGTCTAGGATTCGGCTCGGTTGTTTTTCCCCTTCACGATTTCTCATTTTTGCACTTTTTACTTCCACTACTATTCATACTTCCGGTGAGTTGTTTAGCCGTGTGACGGAGTGGGGCCGTGAGGCATGTTGTGAGCTCTTTGCTCCTTTCGCTTTTGGAGTTGGACAAAAAGTTGAACAGCTTTGCCTTTTGATCAAAATGTTCTTGCACGTTGTTGGTAGCTAGATTTCAAAATAGACTGACTGACTTTGTAGTTTTAAACAGGGATCAGATGTGGCTGACAACTGTCTTGATCGTAAATAATTATGTTCACCTGTGCGAAGTATGCACCACATTCAGCATTCGATCAATCAGTATCTTTTACCCAAGCCCACTTCCGCACTTTTTTTTTAATTTTTTTTTTTAACAACTTGGATGTATAATAATATACTAATATCCACATGGGAAGAGCGCGAACGAGACTCGAGGACCCATGCGAGGCGCTCCCCCGTAGAAATTAAAAATACATAAATCAACTAGACTTATACCAACTACATAAACACCAAAACGCACCACCATACGCGCACATAACCTCATAGAATAACATAGCTAAGAACAATATAACTGATTAGAATTCAAAAAAGGAACCAAGGCGGTTGGCCCGCAAGGTGACGTATCATGGAGTTTAAGTAGTTGGTGCTTTAAAAAACTGCCATTAGTGACAGGAACAGTTACGATGTAGTGACCATGTACAGGGAAGCATGGGTGGCGTGTGCTGTTAGGGCGCTGCCTCTCACCAAAAGTTAAGCCCGGTTTAACGGGGTTAGTACTTGGATGGGTGACCGTCTGGGAATAACCCCGTTCTCGAGCTTGGAACACTCATGTGAGTAGAGTTTAGTTGGTCTCTCCTGTGCTTCGAGGGTTTTTCGCCGAGTTCTCCGGTTTTCCTCCCTCCATAAAATCAACACCTAGGTCTGTGATTCGTGGTCTGACATGTGTGTCATAAATGTGTCGTAGGGCGGCTGCTTCGAGCGCCTTTAATATGCCTTCGACTCTGCCACTTAAAATTTAGTAATGTAAATTGCTCTTGAAAAACCCTTTGTGGGAAGAAGTAATTAAAATCTGTATCTGTATCTGTATCTGAGTGAATGTCAAAAGTAGATGTCAATAAAGTTGAATATGTAGCAGATAAAAATGATTTGAATGTGGCTAGACTACAGAGACTATTAGGTGCTGCTATTTTACAAACAAAATTCCAGAGGGGGACAATTCGGTTAAAGTAGGATGCTTGAAAAGTACTTGTTTTACAGGACGGAACTTTAAGTATAAGATTAGGGTTTTTACTTTGCCAGTAGCCCGAATGAACGCCTCACCCAGGCATCTTGTTTATAATATTTTTTGGTTTTTTTCGTTGCAGGCACTTGCATCAATAACACTTCTGTAATGATGTTTAAGAAAGGAAGTTTTGATATTGGTGGAATTATTTATCCTGTTGCCATAAAGGTAACACGGTTGTTTCATTACCTACTTCACTAGGAATCATTTCATAGAAAATCTTGGTGATGCGCAAAAATTATGTGCGTGCAACACTTGATAATTCACCAATAAAAATAGATCGCCAATTGACGTTATTGGAGGATTGGTGCCAAGCCACAGGGGGGATGCCACCCCCTGATCAGAGGTAACCATGGCAACCCCGCCACAGCCCACCTCCAGGCACCAGTCACACTGTCAAGCAGTGGAAATATATATACTTACCTTGCATTCAATCAGGAGTGGGTGGGTGGGTCAACACAGTGCAAAGCAAGAATCCCCACGTATTAATTCAAAGAACAGCGCGCGCAAAACCAGTCAAGCTCAGACCACGCTGACAAGACTCTGATGAGCGCAAGTCAAGCTCAGACCACGCTGACAAGACTTTGATGAGCGCAAGTCAAGCTCAGACCACGCTGACAAGACTTTGATGAGCGCCGAGATAATCCCCACATATTATCATGAGTGACCGCTGACTAGCATTGTCTCCTTTTTTACCTTGCCTAAATTACATTTAGCCACATTTAAACTTTTTTCGTTTGTTTTTGCTGTACAGCTGTCGTAAGTTAAACTCAGAGAAAAACTCTGAGCTTCAGACGTGACTCGAACCCACAACCTTCCGAATGCCAGCCGGACGCTCTCACCATTAAGCCACTGGAACTCAGATGGTAGACCGAGGTTGTTTTTCGATATTTATTACTAACATAGTATAATGTCTGATCCCTCAGGAAACATTTAGTTTTGTTTTCCCTCGAGTGTCCATTTTTCTCTCGACGTCGTCTGGGGAAACATCGAGACTCTCGGGAAAACAAAACTAATTGTTATATACCAAAGACTTTCGTTTGCCAAAGATGAAATCCTATTGGTCAAATCATGGTCACGTGTTGTTTAACAAACTCAATGTTTCTTTCTGCCGAGGGAAACATTGCACTGTTTCCCTCTGACGTCAACATCATGCGTTGTTCACGTGAATACGCGATTATTGCATCAGATCAAGAACTTTGGACTTTTCGGAACATTTTGAAAACAAGAGCTTGTTTCGAGCTTGTCTGGTTCGAAATAGTCCATTTTCCAAAGGAAAGAATATCTATATATATCTTCAAAGGTCGGAAAAAACCCTGGATAAATTTAAAGCTGTTCTTTGTACTTGTTGAGTCTGGTGTATTTGAATAGTTGAATTGAAATACGAAGACAAAGTCAATTAAGCGTTTTGGTAAGTCTTTTTTGCCTTTTGCAAGTTTCGAGTCATTTGGTATTCAGTTGTATTTTAAAAGTCTTTGGTATATAACAAAACGCTTGTTGACTTTTGCCTCGAGAAACATCGAGTTTTACGGTCCCTCAGGCTTCAATGTCACCCTCGGGCTAAAGCCCTCGGGTGACATTGAAGCCTTCGGGTCCGTAAAACTCGATGTTTCCCTCGGCGCCAGTCAACAAGTGTATACTGTTTCCCTCGCGACAAGACATTAAGTGTAAGTGTATATTATATTTTCACTTTTAGTACGATCCATTATTCTCGAATGCTTTCTGGAACTCGAGTCAGTACTCGATGGTTCAATATCTTTTGGAAATCATGACAAGCTGGGCTTTAGTTTGTGACGTGTGGTATCTCCCGCCCGTTACTAGGCAACATGACGAAACCGCTATCCAGTTTGCTAATCGTGTTAAGGCTGATATCGCCAGACAAGGAGGATTGGTCGATCTTATTTGGTAAGGAGATCTAAGCTATAAAGTAATTCTCAACGAGTTGAACCTAGGAGTATCAGCTATACCTGTATGTAAGAGTACTAGTTGCTTCTCTTCTGGGTTACTGTAGTCAAGTCTAGATTCTGGAGAAAGTCTGGCATGGTGGTAGTGGTGTTATTGATGCAGTCATCAGGTCTAAATTTTACTTTACATATGGCAGCGCGCGAGAAGAGTGCTTCTAGTTTGACTCGTGCGAACATAGCGAGTTTTCTGTAAGAACTCCGGTTTTCCGGTTTTCTTCTGTAGTAATACTGGGGGTGTTGGTAACACGGTGGTTTTACCACAGGAAATGAGTAAGGTTAGATCATTGAACTCTAAAAAGACTGGAACGATAACTCGGGGGGATTTTGAAGCTAGTGCCAGTCCCTTTGCAGGTAGCTCCCGTGCTTCAAGGTATTAATTTTCATCCTGCCATATATTTTGTTTGGGACGATAACAAATTACTCCAAAACAATAAATAGTTGAAATACATTGTGTACGTATGTTTTTAGAAATAGCATTGGCTTCAATTTAATATATAGCATAAGTTTCCTCGTTATGTTAAACTTTTTCAAATGTGGTAAATGTTCGGCCATATTTCGTTGGTAAATAACACTAAGAAACTTGTTGTAGTTTTTCTGAGTTTTTAGCTGAAATACTTAACGCTGAACGTTGGGCTATATATGAAACAACGTTCAGCGTTAAGTATTTCAGCTCAAAACTCAGAAAAACTAACATTTAAAGATTTTTGGCTTCATCCATTCATAGGGCCTGACTTATGGAGTTAGCGTTCCAGTTTACTTAGAGTTCAATGGTTGGTGACACGGTGGTTTTAGCACTGGAAATACAGTAAGGTTAGATATACTGCCGAAACAGAGAACGTAGGAGTGTATAAACGTTTCGAGCGAAGGCCCTTTGTCAGAGAGAAACGTGTGTTTTTTTCCGCGTTTTTCTCTGACAAAAGGCCTGCGCTCGAAACGTTATACTCCTACGTTCTCTGTTTCGGCAGTATATCTAACCTTACTGTATTTCGATTGTTGTTTCAACACTGCCTACGCAGCACAGCACGCTACTTTTATTTCACTATTCGGTTTTAGCACTGGCTTTTCACCTCTCGGAAATCTGGGTTCGATTTGCTGCTTGATGCAGCTATTCGTGTTAATAATAATCACAATAATTTTAACAACAACGACGATGACGACGACGACAACAGCAAAGAGGACGACGACAACAGGGACCTTAAGCAAGCACAACGCGAACGTCACGACGACGACCCAAGTACAATAGTATTTTTGAACCAAAACAAAGCATTGAATAATTTGCAGTCTCAAGAGTAAACCCAACAACGTCCTCGTTGCACATGCAACGTCAACTGAAACGTTTTCACGTTTTCATGACAACGTTGTTTTCTTATTTTAGGGATGGTCAGCTTAAGCGGACAAAGGTAAAGCCCGAACTGAGGCAACGGAAACAAGAAGACTTTGCTCAAATGTTGAAAGTGGAATGACATACAATAGAATTGGTGATCATATATGGTGCGCACTGCCGCAGGCGAGAATATAGAGGTCTGAAGATCGACCACGTGGCAAGCTCGACAAGATTCTGTAGGCGAATTTCAGGGTATTGCGCGTGCGTATCATTTTGCAAAGGAATTGGCGGGCTCCCCACAAAGTAAGCAATGGCAAACAGACTTGCTAGCGAGCCAATAACAGCAGAATAACAATGTTAAACATCCAGAAACTGTATCTATACTTTGTTTATTTTAAACAGTATGTTTACTTTGAGTGGAGCTTGCCAGTATTTTTGAAAAATGATGCGCGCGCAACACCCTGAAACTCGTCTATTCTTTTAATAATTTGAAGACCGCGTCGTCGATTTTAAGATCTCGAATGCTTACTTGCCCGACGCACTTAGCCACTGATGTATATTATAACTGGACGGCTGGTCACGTCTAAAACCTGACCAAGCAAAGATGGCGTAAGTTAAATATGGTCCTTTTTTTCATGGTAGCAACCGCTGACCTCATTCTATGTTTATTTGACGGTGGGCTCAGTTCCGCCCGCACTCTCATTAATCAAGTTATAAATTCGTATAAATACGGTCAGAGGTTACTACTATGGATGAAAGGCAGGGCGCTTATATACTAAGTATAGTTATTAACTATTAGTATATAAGCGCCCTGGTGAAAGGCACTCGTAAACCGCCATCTTGGATTGGTCTTGGCCCGCACTCTAGTTATATATAGGTCAGTGATCCGATGATATATAGACAGTGGCGGATTAAGGGGGGGGGGGGGGGCTGACTGGGCTACAGCCAGGGGCCCACGGCCCCACGGATCCTAGGGGGTGGGGGGGGGCAGGGCCGCCGAAGTCTTATTAAAAAAAGAATATGTTACAAATAAAAGGAACTTACTGTAGTATAAACAAACTGAAAATTCGAAAACATCAAAAAGCTATTTTAGCTAAAAAATAGCTAACACCTAAATTTTAGTATAGAAAATATTTTCTTATTTATTTTAGTTTAAATTTAACTTCCATACCCTTACGTATTTACGGTGCAGTGCAAGAAGGGGCCTGGGGGGGGGGGGGCAATCAGAAAAACAGCCAGGGGCCTCAGGTATACCCTTAATCCGCCTCTGTATATAGATGAAATTTCTAATATATACGATGGCTGTCACTCTGACACAGTGTGATTCAAGAAAAAATCTCTCGATTTCTTTGTTCAAGACAGCACTTCTTAAGGGGTTGAAAATACTTATAAATCTACGTGAACTCGTTTTTTTAAATTACTTTGGATTATTTTACAGTTTATTCTAGACAATAAAGAATCCTGCTGTGAATCTGTTGGTCTTCAGCCTGGTTTTATTTGATGTAACTTCGTGTTAGCACGTTACACTCTCACCGCTGCAGTCTAAGTTCAACAGGCTGTCACCGTCATGTGTTCGCACTGGCTGTCCCAGTCTGTTAACATGTCTGTAATAGGTTGTTGACAACTTGTAACAAGGCTGATGACTCCAACAGACTGATGACAAGTTGTTCCAACAACCTGTTACCGTTCTGCACTCAACAAGTTATTAACAGATTGATGCTAACAAGGTTGTAGCAGCTTCTTGAATGAACAGCATTGTTACAACTTGTTCCCAGCCTTGTTACAAGCCTGTTGCGAACACATCCTGTTGACAAGCTGTGAGATTTTTACGTGTGTAGTTGGATGGCTGACCGCTTGGAAATGACCGCGTTGTCGAGCTTGGGACTCATGTGAGTAGAGTTGTACTTGAACTCTCCTGTGCTTCGAGGGTTTTTCGCCGGGAAAATGATGTTTTTGACCGCAAAATAGCAAAACAACACATTTGGAATGATTCCTGCAACTTTCGCTTTTTGGCAGTTTTGAGACCTTCAAAATCACAAAAATTGCGCATCTCGCCATTCTGAGCCGAAATAATTATTTTCCGAACGTTCTCCGGTTTTCCTCCCTGCGTAAATCAACACCTACATCTTAGCTGTGATCCGTGGTCAGACGTGTGTCTTTAATATAGCGGTGCCTGGAGCGCCTTTGAATGATATGCTGTCGCCTCGACCACGTTGATCTGCGTCTTTCGTAATTCAGCCACTGGATGCAAGTTAGATAGATAGGTAGATAGATAGAAAAACTTTAGTTAAACACGCTAACCATTGTCAACCTAGGCTGATTTCCACAAGGGGCGTGTACAATAACAAGATTACAAAGATATAGTAACATATAGTAAGAAAGTTATAGGTACAAGAATATAAACTATAGAAAAAAAGAAGTATAGTGAAACATATCTATTTACAAATCTTTTCATACAATATTATTCAAAAATGTGAGTAACGATTTTAGTTTCAAAGGACATGAGGGAGTTGCTCTCCCTAATTTCGTTTGGTAAAGAGTTCCAAATGTGTGCCCCGTCAAACATGAAACTTTTTGTCATGCTATTTAGTACGCGGTTGTGGTAAGCAAAGAGTACTTTCAATATCTCGAAGTTCATAATTTGTCATTTCACTTTTGAAAGTAAATAAATCAGTAAGTGATTTAGGACCCATTTTATTCAACAATTTGCTCATATTCATTATGATTCGAGCAGCTCTGTTTTGGAGCGTTTGGAGGCGTTTTGATTGTGTTTCACCAAACACATCCCATACTTCACAGCAATAAGTAAAGTATGGGCGAACAATAGAATTATATACAGAAACAAGCGTATCTTTCTCAACAGGATGATTAGCACCACCCAGTCATTTATTTTTCCCACACAAAATCCTTTCAAGACGGTTTTTACTGACGCACGAGACTGTAGCTATATACGTCATAAGATTACAACCCCCACTTTTTCTCACGCTTCTATACTTCCCGTTTGGCTTGGCTTGGTTGTGCACGACGCTAGAAGAATGTTACACTAATGAAACAAGCCATGTATCGCAAGTTACAATGTATATGTATATGTATGTATATATATATATATAGTTATCTCTCTATATCTTTTGTATGTTTAGGGCCCACAGTAATTGGCTAACGCTGTTGTGGTTCCCCTGCCATTGTTAAATCTGCTGTTATTTATATGTTTATTTCTATGTATGTTACATATGGCGAAGTTAATAAAATAAATAGTTTAAGTGGGCTTACCTCAAAATGTTGAGTGTCGCAACTGTCAGTTTCACGCGGGGCGATCTATCTTCATCCTGAAGATCGCCCCGCGTGAAACTGACAGTTGCGACACTCAACATTTTGAGGTAAGCCCACTTAAACTATACTATATTCGCTCTACCTTTATGGTATTGAGCACTTTCCAACATTCCATGAACAAAATCACACGTGCTCGTTTATATATATATATATATATATATATATATATATATATATATATATATATATATATATATATATATATATATATACCACCTCATGCTCTCTGAATGTGTGCCCTACTTATACTGTCCCACAAGCGGTTGTCACTGGCAATTGCTTGGGTATATATAAGTGGTGTTCTCACATTTAGATTGTTCCAAGCTCCCCTGATGAGCTAGTGTAGTACAGTGAAACACATGTCTGTAGATTGAACTATATACCTATGTGTATATATATACTCCGCTTGAAACGTACACATTATGCCTGGATTTATAAAACTGTCCTATATTCAAATTCTAAGATGCAACTGACTTCAAAATTAAAGTCGTATTCATGTTTCAATCCTGAAATACGAGTCGCCTAACAACTATGGAGAATTTCTGAACACAAGGACCACGTTTTCATACAAATTGTTTTAAACCTTATTTCAGCCAGCCCTAAATCAAGATATCACAATCCGTTTCGCTCAATTTTGATTATACTTTAGTACATGTTTCTAGTATCTCTTTATTCTATAAGATAAGCTTTTGTATGAGCGGTTTAGGGCAATTTTATATTTGTGTCAGAATTGCTATTTGTGTCACATTGCCCCTTTGTGTGGTATACCTAATCTGTCCGTGCTAAGGATTTTCTTAAAGCGAAAACAACGGGATTAAGAAGAACGTACTCCAAATCCTTACTATTTACAAATTTGTTACTTAAACGAATTCCAATTGAACTAATGAAAAACCACGCCTTATAATTAGTCGCAATTAAAGTGCTTGGATTAACTCAGCTCAAACAAAATAACACGCGCATTGAACAATTGGTAATAAAATACCAGCAAGATTAGGCAAGTATTAAAGATTCATCTCCGTCTACTTGTATAATATATACCGGGTGGCGCAAAAAAAAGTACCCCTGTGTGATTCAGTATAACGTAAAAACTAGAAAAGCTATTACACTATAACAACTTTCTTTGCATTCAATAATGGCTAACTTAAATTTTGATATACAAATTTTGCATTTTCATGCAATATTGACCGAGATACAAACGTTTGAATTTGCATGAACTTTTAAAAATTTGTTTAAAAACGACGAAAAAAGGGGTATTAAACTAATTCGAAAGCCATTACTATTTTATCATAAGTATTAAGTATTGGGAATTTCAATGAAGTGAACTTCAAGTTGAGGATGTGTATCTGTAAAAGACTTATGATGTACTTTCTTTCCTTTAACTACAATAAATTAGTTATCAAGTTTTAACAAACTGTACGTACCAATATTACGGCTTTAACACAAGTTATTGCTGTATTAATATTTGATAGGCCGTTTTTAGCAAATTTTTACACTTCCAAAAATGTTTACTCAATTTTAAACATTAATATATCGGTCAATATTGCATGAAAATGCAAAAGTTGTACATCAAAATTTAAGTTAGCCATTATTGAATGCAAAGAAAGTTGTTATAGTGTAATAGCTTTTCTAGTTTTTAAGTTATACTGAATCAAACAGGGGTACGTTTTTTTGCGCCACCCGGTATAAGGGGGTGTTTATATGCAGGCGAGCCAGCCCGGGTACACGAGCTAGCCCGCTTTGGCGAGATGATTTTCGTTCCTGTTTACACGGTGGGAAGAGCTAGCTCGCCTATAGCCGAGCTGGCCTACTTGTAAACCTTCCTCACTAGTAAACCTTTCTCACTAGTAAACCTTCCTCACTAGTAAACCTTCCTCACTAGTAAACCTTCTTCACTAGTAAACCTTTCTCACTAGTAAACCTTCCTCACTAGTAAACCTTCCTCACTATAGTCAACTTTTCTCACTATAGTCAACCTTTCTCACCAGTAAACCTTCCTCACTAATAAACCTTTCTCACTAATAAACCTTTCTCGCTGGTTTACACAACTCCAAAGCTTATCCAGTAAAGTTAATAGAGCTGGAAAACCAATGTAAAAATCACGCTATTTATGAATGTTGCGAAAGCCAAAATTTCCACTATTTTGAGGAAAGTTGCAAAAATTTGAAACCCTATTTGAAGGAAGACTAACTGAAGAGTAGGACCCACTGAAAAATGAAATTAAAACAACATCTTGCATGTAGTCTATTATTAGGACTTCTCGCACTAGATTACGTTTCTATATTATCTTTTTCACTGTCTAAAGTGGTTTGCCAGGTGGTTGAGATCTGAACAAACAATTGCTAACCACATCCACGTTTGTTGACTTAAAATTTAGAGTAGCTTTTAAAGTGATTAGAGTGTCATCTCGTACGGATATGACTTGATCTATCTGTTTGGAATTACTTAGGTGATGCTATTAAATGCTTTTTATGCTCATGTGTAGCCTGATTACCAGACGGTATGGTGTTCGCTCACTCCACCTCCCCGTCTGATGGACTTCACGGGGTTTCATGTTCTGTGACGTATTATCATCCTTTAACCAATCAGAGCGAAGGTTTTAGTTTTTGAGAACTAATTATGTATGCAAGGTATGCCCGAAAAGTGAAACAAATGCATTGCGATTGGCTGCTGCAATACAAAGGATAATACGTCACAGAACATGAAACCCCGTGAAGTCCATCAGACGGGGAGGTGGAGTGAGCGAACACCATACCGTCTGATAATCAGGCTAACTCATGGGGGACCTGTTCCCGCTAAGATATCGGTAGTGAGGGCTGGTATTTTAAGCTGGATTTTCACCAGCTAGGCGTAAAATATCGCGCGTTCGACTTTTGTATTGTACAAATTGAGTAGTCTTCACTTCGTTCCACATAGAAACTCACAAGACAAAAAAAAATACCGAGCGGGTGTTACGCCTGCATGGTGGAAATCTAGCTTTAAGGCCCTGTTACACGTAGATTTTCGTTGTGCATCTTGCGTTGCAAAAATATAATTATACGTGTTGTCACACGTCAATTCTTTTTTCTCGCAACTTGCGTGGCACAAAAAATGTTGCGTGTTGCAAGTGATGATCCAACGTGGCCAGCAACAGAAAATTCGCTTCATTTATTCACTTCCATCTTGCTTTTTATGTACTCTTTCGGAATCGCTTATATAATTTTCAGTTTGTTTTTCGCTGTTTTGTTCTCGAGATTTCGAACCAGTGGACGAGTTCATTTTCCGCCATTTTGTTCTGCGATTTTGAAACCAGACTTTAACTTGACTTTCTGACATTCCCAGTGAGTAGGCGAGTTGTGATCTCTCAGGACCAGCTAGATATTTGGTTTGCTGGAAGGTTTTCTCAAGGAGAAATACTTGTCGTCCACTGAACGTTGGTCTTGTGTTTCTTCTGCGCAGCAAGTCCTTTTCACCATACTCTTCTCGGTGTAGATCGTGACCAGAGTCTGTAAATGTGAGATTTTTAATGAATGAACATGCATTGTACATGTGTCAGGTTGTTATATATACTAAGATACATGAGGATAGTGGTGACTCATGCATGCGTGACTGGTTAGCTAGCTACTCTATAGTAGTGGTATTAATGGTGGTAGTGTGGTGATGCATAATATGATGATGATGGTGGTAGTAGCGATGGTAGTTGTGTGGTTATGATGGTAGTGATGATGATATCGTGGTGGGGAGGATAATGATGGTGATGGTAGTGGGTAATGATGATGGTAATAATAATGATGGTGATGGTGATAGTGGTGGTGGTAATTGTGATGGTAGTGGGTAATAATGATGGTGATGACGATGGTAAAAGTGGTGGTGGTGGTAATTGCGATGGTGTGGTGAGGATGATGGTGATGGTGATGGTAGTGGGTAATGATGATGGTAATAATAATGATGGTGATGGTGATAGT
Organism: Paragorgia papillata; assembly: GCA_035771165.1. Classification (NCBI taxonomy): domain Eukaryota; kingdom Metazoa; phylum Cnidaria; class Anthozoa; order Scleralcyonacea; family Coralliidae; genus Paragorgia; species Paragorgia papillata. Next base: position 1,763,960 of record JAWNZC010000016.1, on the reverse strand, counting down.
GGTGGTGGTAATTGTGATGGTAATGGGTAATAATGATGGTGATGACGATGGTAATAGTGGTGGTGGTAATTGCGATGGTGTGGTGAGGAGGATGGTGATGGTAGTGGGTAATGATGGTAATAATTATGATGGTGATGAAGATGGTCATGGTAGTGGTGATTGGTAATATACCGTGATGATGGTGGTGGTGATAATAGCGATGGTATGGTGATGGATAATGGTGGTAATGGTAGTTGTAATAGCAATGTTGGTGGTGTGGTTATGGTGGTGATATCGTGGTGATAGTGATAATGGTGAAGGTATGGTGCATGGCGGGTAATGATAGCGGTGGTGATGGTAATCATGATGGTATGGCAACGACGATGGTGATGGTGGTGATGAAGATGATAATAATGACGATGAAAACGACGACATAGGTTAAAGATAATGGTTAGATAAATAGAGAATAATACATGGATGTGCGGAAATATGAAATTTATTTCGAGTGTCTGACCAGGATATCTCAACTTCATATTTCCAAGCATCCATGTATTGTTCTGTTTATTATATAAAAAAATTGTCCTATTGCCTTGCAAAAATTGCATTAAACTATAATGCTGATTCAGCGATAATCGTCACATGTGCGATTATCATAAATAATCGCACATCTGAGATTATCACTTTTATTAGTGGCGGAAAAATCAATAAAACACTCTATTTTATATAATAAATATTTTATAATGACGTATTTGGTAGAAAATGTCCAATTTTAGATGTATATTCAGCTGTCGTTTCACAACTAGCATGTATATAGTATTCTCGTTTTAATTAATCTCAAATTTCGTGATAGTAATCAGCTCAGCTCATATGCAACTTATAATTTCAATTCCACAAATCCAACTTTTTGTGTCATCTGTCTCACATAGGTTTCACGAAAAGTTGCATCGTGTATAACAGCAGCTTCAGAGATGCGTTTCTGACTGAACTATATTCTTAAAAATGAAAGGCGGTATATTAAAATGAACGTGTATTGTTTTATTGAAGTGATTAAAATTAACGACCATGGCTATGTTTACTCTACGTCAAAAAATAAAGGAAAAGTTGTGAATATATCTTTAGATTTTGGACTTACTATATGAATTTAATCAGCAATTGAGTATATCTGGGTTTTTTATTACAATGAAACTCCACTATTACGAACTCTGAAGGGAAGTATATACAGAACATTTCGAGATAGCGGGACGAGATGAAACGGGGTGAATTCTGCGGTAAAATAGGTGAAAAAATATGCATGTGAAAGGGAAACCAAGCCTTGTTTGGGATAGCGGGGTTTTTGAGATAGTTTTACTGGTCTTATATCGGCTAAAATAAACAGACTGTCTTTTTCTTCTTCAGTGGAACGTAATTTTATTAAAGATAACCTATAGAAAACACGGCAAAATCTCGTTTTCTTATTCTGAGGGAGCTTTTCATATACACGGTTAAGTTAGACCTGTCAGTCCTATAAAATGGAACACGATGATACGTTTGTGGCTCTGGAAAATTTGGTCCTAATCAATAGCAATGCAAGTCCATTCTGGCCGGACTGACCGGTCTGACCTTGGTACAAGCGTTATATATTTCGTCATATCGATGATTTTTAACGCAATATTTTTTTAGTTGTTGCAACAAATTTTAAAACTGACTCGCAAACTGTATGTTACACATTAACTTTTTGTGTAACACTTACTATACGTTGAAAACTTACGGCAAAAATTGTTTCATAAGTTTTTCATGCAATTTGTCTTGTAGCTACACCAACGGGCAACGGCCTTGATGTACTTGTTGCAAGACAATGCTGTGCAACGGGCAAGATCGTTGCCAGACAAGTTGCTGTAATTGTTGCACAGAGTTATAGAACTCGATTCTACTTTAATTTGTACACCGCTTGTCGTAAGTTCATGTCTACTCTCACACGATTTCATTACATCTAAGGCTTGGATGAAGAGCTGCGACCTTCTAATGACGGGTTAGACGCTATAACCATTGAGCTACTGAGGCTTGGATGAAGAGCTGCAATATTCTATTAATGACTGGTTAAATCATTGAGTTGCAGCTGAGGCTTGGATGAATAGCTGCAATCTTCTGATGACTGGTTAGACGCTCTAACCATTGAGCAACTGCACGAGGCTTGAATGAATGGAGAGACTGATAAGTTTGCAAATTCCGTATATGCATCTCTTCATCCAAACCTCAGTAACCCAATAGTTAGAGCGTCTACTGACCAGTCACAAGAAGGTTGCAGCTCTTCATCCAAACCTCAGAAGCTCAATGGTTAGAGCGTCTAACCAGTCACAAGGTTGCATGTTAGATTTCTGTTTGGGGCTCAGAAACACTTTCTGAGCATTTCAGCTTGATGAGTGTCCACTAACGTCTGTTACATTACACCAAGCTCGCAAACGTACCACATGCACTACATGTATACGTACAACTTATCATATCACTTTAACTACATCTCAATATGCAAACGCTATCACTTATAAGGAGCTCATATGACTAGGAATTTCCAACTTAGCTCTCCATCTGAGCCTCAGTGGCTCAATAATTAGAGCGTCTAACCGGTCATTAGAAGGTTGCATGCAAGTTCAATCTCCGTAGCAGTTGGCGAACGTACGTCCACTGAACGTCTGTTACCACCAAGCTCGCAAACGTATACTACTACATGCATACGTACAATTCATACCATTGCATAGTTTGTGGTTACACGCTGCTATAGTAACTGAAATGTTGCCTCTTAATCGGCGAGTATATATCACTGGTTAGCATGCAGTCTCAAAAATGGTTTTACCACAAGACCTTCTAAAAAATGCGTATGTCTCTTAAAAACTCTTTTCAAAGACTGCGTAATACATGTACCTGTAAATCTGTTTGCACATTCTGGATGCCACACTCCAGGGTGATAATAATATGGCGGAGTGAAGAGATTGTGCCCTGGGCTCGATGGGACACCTGTAAGTGCTGGCTGTAACGACCCACAGTTTGTGTTGGGATGAGGTCTGCGAAGAATGTCATCGATTGTGTACGGTGTCGACGACGTCTTTGGTAAAGAAACGATGTTTTCTTGTGGGAATCTGGGAATAAACCAGGGCGCAATTGGTTGTCGTTGGTACGTGCCATATTGTTGGGCGTAAGGCGAATGAAAGAAAGGAGTGAATGGATGAGCTGCGGCTATTCCAAAGTGTCGCTCGTCCATTTTAGAGTCTTGGTCAAGTCTAGCTGCGTGTTCTTAAGTAAATCTCTTTTAACATCTGCCCACGCTTTGCGAAACACGATATACATGCAGACTTACGTACCATTTGAATGAAGTGTAAACGTTACTCTTCAATTCCAATTATCATCGTTATCCCGTGAAAGTCATTGCAAAACAAACACAATTTAAGCCACACACGATTGGCGCCCATGATTGGCTCACCTCTTCATAGCGTGGTTTCCCGTTTCGAAGGGCCAGTCATATTTGTTAAGTAATCAATTGTGTTGTTAGGTCATTATTTTTGTGATAATAACTGGTCATAAACACATAAATCCAAAACAATTTCCTAAAAGGATCACCGATCAACTAGCTAATTACCCTGTCAAGTACGAGATCTCATGAATCATCATTTTGGCTAGGACAATGGTTTCGGTTGTTTTCTTAAGCAAAATCTAAAAGTGTGAACAAGTTGATTAATAAACCGAGTGTCTCCTAAACTGTAACTTGTTTTGTGGATAAGGAATTAGTATATATACTTTAACTAACCGCATGATTCGTTTTGAAGCATATGTAGACTCAGTATTTTACTCGGCTGTCTAACACCATGCAGAGTATTTTACTGTCTAACACTATAGAATATTTTGGTCTAACTCCAGGCTATTTTAATCTGCCTCAACGCCAGACTATTTTTACTCTGTCTGACGCCAGAGTATTTTACTCTGTCTAACACCATGCAGAATATTTTGGTCTAACTCCAGACTATTTAACTCTAACGCTAGAGTATTTTACTCTGTCTAACACCAGATGATTCATTTACTTGTTAAGGGATATCGAGAGCCCTTGGTCGTGAAGGAGTTAAACCGATTTTCATAGGAATAGTAGAGCCGGAACAGGAAATTATATTATTAGAAATTATTTACAACCTGTATATGTCTATATCAATATATCTTCTTCGAGCCATTATACTCAGAAAAAATTCTGACTCAATTGACCCACAACCTTCTGATAGCCCGTGAGACGTCATACACGCGAGTATTGACTGCTACTGGGATGATTTGGACGTTAGGTTGAGTTCAATGTATTTCATGACATTATATTCTGCTATGTGTGCAAGTATGATGATATATGTTATTGTCGTAATGCATGTTGTTAATAGGAGAGACGGATATATGCTAGCTCTGATGAGCTCGGATATGAGAAATGAGTGTAAATGAGCGTCTCACTGGCAATTAGAAGGTTGTGGGTTCGACTCAACTGAGCTTGGGAAGTCAGAAATTTTTCTGACTAAAATGGCTCGAAGAACATTTATACTCAACTCCGCTCATATCCGAACTAGCATATATCTCTCTGTTAACCAATATTTGTGTTTTAGTCCAAATTTAACCAGGATTCGTTTTTCAGGTTGCTTTTTTTTCGTATTCAGTTTCTCTATTTTTTCCCGTCATCAAATCAGCCCTGGCAGAATGACAAAAGTGGCGCCACAAAGGTTTAGCCATAGTTTATTTAACTTGCAGGAAGACTTTGTCTTGCGTACAAAGCATTGTTTTTCAAGGCTTGCATTTTGACCAGACCTTAATGATCGTCAACAAATAGGGATTACCTCCATCAAGTCATAAAAGCCAATTTGGAATACACCCATTATATGATCCGAGTTGACATAGAAATTTAATGGTCCTGAACGCGCAAAACAATTAGGCAGGAATTAAGAGGAATTATAACCTCAACAAAGCCACACAGCATATCAAGATTATGATTTTCTATACACTACATACCCATATGCTAAAAGTATTAGATAATACAACACTCTAAAGCTATATAAGGTCTAAGTACTGATTGTTACAGAGCTGACGATGACGTTATTAATATATACGGTAAACCAAAATATATTTTTTGCTACCGTATTTTGAAATGTCGAAAACAAACAAACGAGAAAAGTCGTTTAAAGAATTTTGATTTGTTTGTTTCTAAATTACTTTCATTAAATCGTAATTTTTAAATCAAATGAGATTTGCCCTCACATATGTCATTGACAGCATAAATTGATGTTTAGTGTGCAATGTAACTAATGAGGGACTCACAGGTAATATATATCCAAATTGATTAAAAGTCAGACACAGACTGACTTGATCAGGCTGATTATTACTTTGTATTTCGCGCACTTATATGCATTAGGGTTAGGATTGAGGTTAGGATTAGGGTAAGGATTGGGGTTGGGATCAGGGTTGGGATTAGGATTGGGGTTGGGATCAGGGTTAGGATTAGCGTGTTTTCAGGGTCAGGGTCAAAGAATAACAAATTCGTGCGCGAAACACAAAGCAAGCACCATCAGGCTTCGCTGGATAGCGAGGGACTTGCCAAATCCAGTAGGCAAATTCACGAAAAGACCCTTTCTCTCTTTGACGACGTATTTTATATAGCATGCTCTTGATGTTTATTCAACCTTTTCATGCTAAAAACTTAACAAACTTTGATAAGCGCACTCTCGATACTTTCTGTCATTTTGTCTGCACACAGAAAGGGCTTCACTCCTAAACTAAATTGCTAATTTATTACATTGACCCAGTATTTCTGGGTGCTGTGACCCGCCCTGCCAATTTCTGAGGCCCTGGGAACGAGGATGGCGAGGGCGGGAAAATACGTCTGGGTTCGCAGGCTACCGTAAACACTTAAATGTATAATAATATGTCTTAAAATGTATATATTTTAAAAGGTCTTAAAATGTATATATTCTACACTCGAATTTTCCTTCACCAAAAATCCCTAAAATCCCTAGAACATGCATGCTATGTAATCGTGTGAAATGCCCAATATTACTTCTAATAAACCCAATTCTCTCCTGGCATTACCACCTTAATGTATACAGAACTCGCGATCAAGCTCTCGGCAACGCCCTCCGTGGCTCAGTGGTCAGAGCATTGCACTAGAATCGCAAGGTCGTGGGTTCAATTTCTGGCGGAAGGCCTGTGTGCATTTTTCGCAACTGGTCCCGGTTTGGTCTTAAAATGTATATATTCTACACTCGAATGATAAATCCTTCACCAAAAATCCCTAGAACATACCGTAAACACTGTCGTCAGTTAATATTTTTAGTGGTAAATTCACGATATTTGAGCACTATTTTAGCTTGACTTGCTTAATTTTTTTACTTTGTTTCTAATGATCGGTCTTTACCGGTTTGTAAAGATTGCTTAGGAACCAATCAAATCGCAGAAAAGTTGCGTATAATATTAGTGCATATTTATTCTTACAGCCGCTTCAACCATATTTGTGAGCAAACGAGGTTTGTGTGAAAAAGAAAAAAAGACGAAGAAAAAAGACGAACCACGAAGACGAGAACGATTTCAACCGAAGCAGCGAAAAAAATAAATATTGAAGAATGAAGAAAATTTAATTCCTCTAGAATTGCTTCATGGAATCCAGCTTTTTCCACCATGGTTTTACTGTACTAATAAAAATGTTTACATTATTTTCTATATTTCCCTTCGCCATTTTCCACTCAACTGAAATAAAAAGTATCGTCGCCATTGTCGCTTCTCGAGCAGGTTTCGGTGCTCTTCGAGGTAGCTTCGTTTTGCGCATGACTTGTTTCCCCTGCGAATTCCTCCGCTGACATTTCTTCCGTCGCATTAGACTGGTGACTAGTCTCCCCAGTCTCCTCCGGACTTTTCTCGTCGGTTTCTCGTATTCGTGACGTTGTGTTAGGATGAAGCGGAACTTCTGTTCGGTGGTCCTTGTCTCCGGCGATAGGTCCTCGAGCATTATGCTCAGCGGTAATGCGCCGCCGTCTATTTCCATGCACGGGGCTAGGTGTGTTCCCAATTATCCCCATAGACTCCCTGCGGCTCCCTCTCCTTGAGAATGCTGTTTCGGTAAAATCAATATCCTTGACTTCCTAAAAAAGATCGTTTCAGATTACTATACACAACTAGACTTTGGGTTCCCTGTATCAATGACCGATCCAAGATCGCGGCTTATATGGGTCCAGGAGGGATGGTTAGATTTAGGGTCAGGTTTAGAGGTGGAGGTTGGGATGCGGGGTTGAGATTTAATTTCTTTAATATTCAGGTAATGTTCAGGATTATCCTGAATTCTAGAACGGAGGGAGAAAAACCGGAGAACCCGACGAAAAAACCCTCGAAGCACAGGAGAGATCAACTACAACTCTACTCACATGAGTTCCAAGCTCGACAACGGGGTCATTCCCAAGCGGTCACCCATCCAAGTGCTAACCCCGTCCAACTGGGCTTAACCTGAACTGCAGTTGTGAGAGGCAGCGCCCTAACTGCACATGCCACCCGTAGTGCTCTCCATGGTACAAACATGTTTACATACCTCAACTTTAAAAGTTGTTCCATCCCAAACTCTTTGATGCAACTTATCTCTCAGCCTGGAATCGCTATGTCCATTCACCAAAGCTCCACTCCTTCTTTTCCGCTCTTTCGAAATTCCCAAACTGCTCCTCCGCCTCTTCCTACCACTATGTTGCGCAGGCTCAATCTCTGTGTCTTGAGTTTGAACGGGACTGTTGCAAGTTTCCAGCGAGCTTCGTTTAGGCGGTAAACCGACCTCGACTGTTTCTGGGCTGTTACTGGCTAAAAGCGCACTTTTAAAAACGCGACCAACGTCGTCTAGACCGGCACTCGGGGCAGAGGTGGCACGGCGACGTGTCAGCGGATTTTCGCTTGAAGACGACGCACCACCGTCGGAGTTATCTCGCGCAGACTCATTCTCTATCAGCTGCAATGGATGCTGCTCATGCGCACTCATGACATCTGTAGGGTTACTTGACGTAGAAGCTTTTTCGTTTCTTTCTTTGTTTTCGGATGACGTTACGTCACATGTTTGATCCCGTGATGGTGACGTATACGGCGATGCATTATTAAAACGTCTCACATCAGGTGGCACAGTAAGTAAGAATTTCTCACTTTTTTGTAACTCATTCCCAGGTAATTGACTGGCGCTGGTTGTCACCGAGTGCGCGCAGGTACTGGTACCTAACGTAGCGATAGCCTCACGTGGGGATGGTACATCTGATTGGACAGACGAGTGTGGCGTGAACAAACGAGGGTAACTAGGCAACCTCGATACACCGCTATTGATCACGTCTGGTACGGTGTTAGTTTCGGGAATGAATTCTGGACGAGATATAAATGTTGAAGTGGCAGAAGATGAACTAACAGAATACGAAGTTGAAGATACTCGTGCGTGGTCTGTTGTTGATTGTTTGGGAAGACCAGAGTTTAATCCAGCCGTTGATGGTATCACAGTGTTAACAGATCTCTATATAATGGAGAGGGAAAATACTGTTGTTATGTGAACGCGGCTTCGCCTCGTTGACTATTCGCTCATAGAAAACTCGGGCTCGTTACGCGTTGCGCATTTCACATTGCCCATTGCACCTTGCCTCTTGCCCCTTGCCCATTGCCTCTTGCCCCTTGCCCATTGCCTCTTGCCCATTGCCTCTTGCACCTTGCCTCTTGCCCATTGCACCTTGCCTCTTGCCCCTTGCCCATTGCACCTTGCCTCTTGCCCCTTGCCTCTTGCCCATTGCCCATTGCCTCTTGCCCATTGCCTCTTGCACCTTGCCTCTTGCCCCTTGCCCATTGCACCTTGCCTCTTGCCCCTTGCCCATTGCCTCTTGCCCCTTGCCCCTTGCCTCTTGCCCATTGCCTCTTGCACCTTGCCTCTTGCCCCTTGCACTTTGCCTCTTGCCCATTGCCCCTTGCACCTTGCCTCTTGCCCATTGCCCATTGCCTCTTGCCCCTTGCCTCTTGCCCATTGCCCCTTGCCTCTTGCCCATTGCCCCTTGCCTCTTGCCCATTGCCCCTTGCCTCTTGCCCACTGCCCCTTGCACCTTGCCTCTTGCTCCTTGCACTTTGCCTCTTGCCCATTGCCCCTTGCCTCTTGCCCATTGCCCCTTGCCTCTTGCCCATTGCCCCTTGCCTCTTGCCCACTGCCCCTTGCCTCTTGCCCATTGCCCCTTGCCTCTTGCCCACTGCCCCTTGCCTCTTGCCCATTGCCCCTTGCCTCTTGCCCACTGCCCCTTGCACCTTGCCTCTTGCCCCTTGCACTTTGCCTCTTGCCCATTGCCCCTTGCCCCTTGCCTCTTGCCCCATAGCCCATAGCCCCTTGCCCATTGGATAAGAAACACATTACATAAGAACTTACAGTCGTAGATTCTGTGGCGTTTGTTTGACATCTCAGAGCCGACTGCAAGGAAGGCAGTACAAATGTAATATGTGGCTCTGTATTAAGAATTGCAGTAGCAAATACTTGAGCATAGCTAACGGGAGGTGTCTCCGCAACTCCTGTTCGTATTACATCTGAAATTATGTCGCCCTCCTCCACCTGTTTAGAAAAGAAAAACAAGACAGCACTCAGAGATTGCATATACCTCCACCAGCGAGTTATTAGAGATGTTATTTAAAAAAATAAACGGGCCATCCCGCTAACCAGGCTAGCTCACAAGACCTACACATGAATGAATGAATAAAATGCTTGATTGCACTCGTACAAAAATTATACAGAAATGTTTGCGTAAAATAAGGATAATGAGCGCAATCAAGCATTTCTTCTACACGGAGAATTATGTGGTCAGATTTTTATTAATTTCATATCCAAATTTCAAACAAATCCAACAAAAATTGAAAAGATTGGTCCCTGGTTTATGATTAATCTTTCCACAAACTTTCACGAAAACCTGGGCAGTATTTTTTCAGATTTCCTGACGACAAACAGGCAGGCAGGCAGACAGACACACAGACACACAGGCAGACAGGCAGACAGGCAGACAGGCAGACAGACAGACAGACACAGACAGACACAGACAGACAGACACAGACAGACAGACACAGACAGGCAGGCAGGCAGACAGACAGATAGACAGACAGACAGACAGACAGACACAGGCAGACAGACAGACACAGGCAGGCAGGCAGGCAGACAGACAGACAGACAGACAGACAGACAGACAGACAGACAGACAGACAGACAGACAGACAGGCAGAAAGGCAGGCAGGCAGGCAGGCAGGCAGGCAGGCAGACAGACAGACAGACAGACAGACAGACAGACAGACAGACAGACAGACAGACAGACAGACAGACAGACAGACAGACAGACAGACGTGAAAACATAACCTCCTGGCGGAGGTAATAAGGCCAATGAGGATCAGATATTATAAATTTGTGAAACAAAATGTCAACTTTTACGAGTGCAACCCAATGAAGGAAAATGCGATAAATGTTTTTGGGAACAAAAGACATCGTAGTCGTTTACAAAACAGCACAGCATTGGGAGTTACCTGTGTTCCAACATCTCTAAAATACTCAGACATGTCTCCATCGTCGTAAATCGTACTTGACCGGTCTCTATCTCTAAACGAGAGAAAGCGCACATATAAAATTAGAAAACTTACAAACGCTGAATTTCCACAATAGATGTGGAAAAAAACGTGAGCGCAACTTTGCTATTGTACGTAGAGTTCTAACGGAAAATTTTCGATAATTCTAATAATTTCCGTAAGAATAACAGTCCCCCTGAAAGTAACAGCTACCCGAAAGTAACGCGTTACATTTCGCGCATAAACAGTAATGGACTGAATATGATACGTATGGGAAACAAGCGCGTCCTCAAGCAATACAACTGTCAGCGTGCATGCATGGAATGTAAGGTTTTACATATACAGTTCAAATTTGCGTCCTTGTATAACTAAACAGAAACAATGTTGCCAAATAAGCATGCGGAAATTAGTCGAAATGAAGCTTAGTAAAAATGAAAATCGAAAGACTTTCGTCAAGGCATAGTGGAATGGAAGAATGGAAGCTCAACAAAAGTAATTGTTTATGTTTTTGTTCAGGTTTATGGAATTTTGTGCACTTTCACGGTTAGTGAACATATTGTGTTGAAGCAATTGTTGTGATGAAGCAATCATCCAATAGCAACGTTTGGGTTCAATCACTCAACCGTACTGTTTAAATATTAATAAACCTAAAACAAAGGATTTGGCACCTTCGTGTACCTTTCAACATGAATCGTAGCTCGATTGGTAACCGCTTTGAAGTTTGCCGGGTTTCCAAACCATGTTTATTTTCTATTAACTATGGTCAAGGTTCCTAAAGACTTCCCTCAAAAACAGAAAACAGTGCGCAAGCACAATACTTACTGTTCATCTCTCCTCTCGCTGGACATAACTGTTCATAGCATTAATACTCCAGTTTGAACGTCACCACGAGTTACTTTAAGATGTTACAAGATGTTCTTCCGCATCTCGGTCAATCACACTAATTGAACACGTGACCTCATCAATAAACGATGACGTCATCATTCCTTCCTACGCGTGCAGCGCATTGCGGAGAGAACTTTATAGTCATGCGCAAGCTTGGACTTAAAGGCTCGTTTACACCATAGTTAAACATATACATGGTTTGGAAAGTCATCCAAAATCATTGTTCTATGTTTTTGTTCAAGTTCATTGAAATTTGTGCAACTTCACGGTATTGTATTTTCTGTATAATGAAGCAGTCATCCAATAGCAACGATCGGGTTTAATTAGTGTGGTGCTTCATCGTCACGTGTCCATAGAATTTACTTCCATATAAGGAACTCCATTGTCTTTCAACACGACCATTACTTCAAGTTGAAAGACAATAGAGCTTCCAAACCATATGTTCTATTAACTATGTTTACACGTGCGGTTTTTGATCCAACATCGCCAACTTCTAATTTAGACGCATGTTAAGTAGAAAAACAATCCGCAGATTGTCGTGGTTTCATCTTCCTCAAGTTTCGGCAAGTTTGTGATTCGGCTTACCATGCACCTAAACCAGAAGTTGACGATATTTATCGCATCAAGAATCGCACGTGTACAGGGGCCTTAATGCGGATTTCCAGTCCTCGCACAAAGCAACTCGCAAGCTCGCTGCGAGTGTTTCAGCGTTCGTGGCAGATAGATGGAAATTTTGAACTATTTTTTACTCTTAATTCACCTTTACTTTATTTCACCTCGATTTTCCCATAAAATACCGATTTGTTTGAGCATATAGTTAATAGAACATATACATGGTTTGGAAGCTCTATTGTCTTTCAACATGAAGCATGGTCAGGTTGAACTGGCAATGGAGTTCCTTATACGGAAGTAAATTCTATGGACACGTGACGATGAAGCACCACAACACGTGACGATGAAGCAACTCACTAATAAAACCCGATCGTTGCTATTGGATGACTGCTTCATTAAACAGAAAATACAATACCGTGAAGTTGCACAAATTTCCATAAACTTGAACAAAAACATAGAACAATCACTTTGGACGAGTTTCCAAACCATGTATGTGTTCTATTAACCATAGTCAATCGAGATATGGTCTGGAAAGTCAGCTAAAGTCTTTGGTCTATCTTTTTGTATGCCTTTATGCATTTTTATGCACGGTGCACGGTCACTGAACACATTGTATTTTAGTATAATGAACGAATTGTCCAATAGCAACGTTTCAGTTGCGTGAACCGTGATATTTAAATATTAATAAACCTAAAACAAAGGATGTGCACGGTGTAAGGTACGGTTCAACATAAGATCACAGCTCATTATAGGCGCTTTGAAGTTTGCCGAGTTTCCAGACCATATCTCGATTGACTATGTATTAACTATGGTTCGAGATGCTATATCAAACACTCAGAAGAGTGATTCATCAGGATAGCCAAACGCCTCGAAGTTTGTTAAAAAAACTCGGCTATCGGTTCATCAGCCGCGAGTTATCGCAACGAGCTGCGTTTTGTGGAAATACAGTGGAAACCGTGCTCGCAGAGTTGCTTCGTGCGAGGAATGAAAATCCGCCTTTAGATTTCTTCAAAAACAAAGCATAATTTGTGTTTGCAATTGCCAAAAAATAACATTCCGTCCATGAGAAAGTTAAAACAACTATCCTGTATTGTCTCGGAGTTTCCTTAGTGCGAAAATTGTAGCCAAAATCTTCTCACATTGCTGTCCAACATCCGTGTCTTGTGACGCTGAAACACTAGCACGTAACGTCACCTCGAACATTCGTTTCAAAACACTTTCCTTCAGTTTCTGCGAATTTGGTCCGATTTTCGACGAGGAACTAATTTTTACAAATTCTTTCAAAGAATTTTTCAATCTGGACTCGAAAATACCGATAAGACTTGAAAAGTCTTTTGCTATTTTCTTGTCTTTTGCTTCGTCTGTCATCGTACTGTGTTCGTCGAAACTGACAAAGTTCACCGAATCGTTTCTCGCGTTTTCCACCGAAGAACCATCGCCAAAATTGGTCAACGAAATGTTATTTGACGACGTCGTATTAACTCCGGTCATTTTTTTCGCGCCGTTTTGTTCGCTAAAAGTTTCGCGAAAAATAGTACTTTTAGCGACATTAGCCGTGTCCCCTTTTGTAGTAATGTTCTTGTTGCTTGTTATTGCGCTAATGGCTTCAAACGCTTTTTGTGAATTCAGCAGAAGTTCCACAATCGTCTCCAAAATCTTGACCGACCCAGGCCTCTTCATGCGCGCGCTGCTCAGCTGGTGTTCGAGTAAGGCCACTCGTTCCAGGTTCATTCTCAACCACTCGCAAGGATACAAGACGACGTCAATGTGGTCAGCGGCCTTATTGTAGTGAAGTTCAGCCAGATGCTTCTTCGTTTTAGTATTTTGATCAGATGTTGACTAAAAATATTACAGAATTTCAAATTATTTTCGTATTTCCGCAATCTGTTTTCAACACTTCATTATTTAATAATTTCTATTCGTGCAATCAATGTGAAGTAAAACTAGTACGGTTCAGAGGCTAAACAATATATATATATATATATATAGTTCAATCTATGTATACATATATATTTCAATCTATATACTTAAAGGGCAATAGCACTAAAAATTAAGTTTGTCTAATTTGAAAGAACTCATAAAATTGTAATAAAACATCCTTTACAACTTTTTCGTATCTCTCTTCGTTTTCAAGATATTTCAATTTGTTTGATATGTAAATGAGATGGTGTCTGACGTCAGGTGTGGGGTAAAATATTTTCACATGTAGCAAAACCAGTTATATCTCTAAGTTTGTTCAGCGAAATCATTTGAAACTGTGCACATAAAAACTCCTTGCGACGCTGAACATTTCATGTTAGATATGTAAGTGATTTTGCTCTGTATGAAAATATTTTACCCCACTCCTGACGTCAGAGACCATCTCATTTTAATACATATCAAACAAATTGAAATATCTTGAAAACGCAGAAAGATACGAAAAAGTTGTAAAGGATCTTCTATTACAATTTTATGAGTTCTTTCAAATTAGACAAACTTAATTTTTAATGCCAATCCCATTTAACAAATAAAACATAAAGCTCCGTGCATATGTACTCTTATAAAGGTACGTTTGACAATCATTTGAACACGAAAGAAGTTGAGTAGAAGCACGAAGCGATAGCCTTCCCACTTCTTTCGTGTTCAAATGACGTCAAATCTACCTTTATAAGAGTATATATACACAGGAATGATAGGTTTCATTTGTTTTAGAAGAAAAAACAATCTAAAACATGGCCAGAAATTGCGGACATTTGAGCGAGCGCGCCTGTCGGTCAGCGACCATCGCGTATATCCCTTAAACTTCCCAATTATCCTTTTCGGAGCTTCGCGCTCCCCAAAAGCTTGTGTCTCGCTCTCTCCTCCGCAGAGGCTTCTATTCGCAGGCGCGCGGGCAATCGTAAAGCGCGCGGAGAACGTCGGGAAGGTGGAAAAAGAGCCTTTCCCTCTTCCCATCATTCCTCGCGCGTCTCCGCCTCCGAGCCTCTGCGGAGGAGAGAGTGTGTCTCGTGTGACGTGTCAAAGCTATCGAACTTAGGCCACAACGTCGGTCACAACGTGGGTCACAATAACAGGCCAATAAAGCCACGGGCTCAGGGGTATCTAAGCAACGACCATCGAAATATCGGGGAAATCTGACAGATGCGCAAATCTTGCATCTCCGTAATTTCTGGCCATGGTTGGACAGTTTTGAAAGCTGGGTGGCTTTTCCCGCCAGGGGACGCCATTCCATGCCATTTTACGTCATTCATGATTTCCATAGTCCAATATAAATGCACGGGGCCTGGCCAATCAGAGCCTGCGTAGAGGACACTTTATTTCATAAAGATATATATCAAATTAAGAATACCACTCACCAGCATTCTGTATGAATGGTGATATAAGGAACCAAGACGATAGTGGATCATTCCAATCCTATTTTGAACGTCTCTGTTTGTCTCGTGAGATGGAAACTCGAGTCCTTCGCAAAGTTTAAGAGCCTTGAACATTAAGTCTGAAACTTCTCTTTCGCACTAGAATGTCATAAGATGGACTAAATTCCATTCCATGGAAATCACAAAGATGATTATTTGAAACGTGACATGTGACATAGCGTATGCTGTGCTATGAGAATATGGTGACATTTCACGTGATGTTAAAATGTTGTGTGTGACATTTCATTTCATGTGATGTGATGTGATGTAATGTAATGTAATGCAATGTAGTGTGATGCGATGTGATGTGATGTGATGTGATGTAATGTGATGAGATGTGATGTAAAGTGGTGTGATGCGATGTAATGTGGTGTGATGTAATGTGGTGTGATGTAATGTGGTGTGATGTAATGTGGTGTGATGTAATGTGGTGTGATGTAATGTGGTGTGATGTAATGTAATGTGGTGTGATGTAATAGGGTGTGATGTAATGTGGTGTGATGTAATGTGGTGTGATGTAATGTGGTGTGATGTAATGTCGTGTGGTGTGATGTAATGTGGTGTGATGTAATGTGGTGTGGTGTGATGTAATGTGATGTAATATGGTGTGATGTAACGTAGTGTAAGGCGGTGTGATGCGGTGTGATGTAATACAATGTGATGTGATGCGGTGTAATGCGATGTGACGTAGTGATGTAGTGTGGCGTAATTTCTAATGATATGCTGCAGTTTGGTGCATAGTCAATCGAGATATGGTCTGGAAACTCGGCAAACTTCAAAGCGCCTATAATGGGCTGGGATTTTATGTTGAACCGTACCTTACACCGTGCACATCCTTTGTTTCAGGTTTATTAATATTTAAATAGCACGGTTGAGTGATTGAACTGAAACGTTGCTATTGGACAATTCGTTCATTATACTAAAATACAATGTGTTCAGTGACCGTGCACCGTGCACAAAACTGCATAAAGGCGAACAAAAAGATAGCCCAAAGACTTTAGCTGAGTTTCCAGACCATTATCTCGATTGACTATGTTTGGTGTGATTGGATATGATATATGATCGAAAACAGTCGAAAGCGCAAAATACATCACCTACTCTACTCTAAACTCACTTGCTCAGGTTCGACATCTCGTAGCGACGTGAAATCCTGAACCAGAGTGCCCATGGTATAATATGTTCCTGATAACTCCCACGAAACACAATCCCAAATTCCTGGGAACATCTTCCGTTCTCCCAATGCTCTCAGCGACTTTTGATAATACTCAATAGCTCTCGTGTAATAAGCTCTCTCTTGTGTATCAAACGTCCCTCGGTCATCCGAGCCATGGAAAATGAACTGGGTACAAATACGCATCAAGCGACCACAGTTAGAATAAAGCAAGGAGACATTTGCTCTAAAGAAAGAAATGATAGAACGCTTTAAGTGTCTATGATACGAAAATTAAGTCTGTCTTATTTGAAAGAACACTTAAAATGACAAAGTAACATATTTTGCAGTTTTTGGTCTCCTTGCTTCGTTCTTGAGATATTTCAGTTTGTTTGATGTGAAAATTTGACTTATAAGATAACTTTACGTCACAGTTTGCATAATGACTTATCGCAAATTGTTCTATATCTTTGTTATTATCGAACAAAAGCACTTGGCGAATTAAGAACCATGTGCGAATGTTTCTCCTACAGCAGAGTCTGTAAATTTTAAGGGGTTTTGTTTGACAATAACAAAGATATATAATCTTTTGCGATAAGTCATTTTGCAAAGTGTGACGTAAAGTTATCTTATATAAGTTAAATTTACATATCAAACAAACTGAAATATCTCAAGAACGAAGCAAGGAAACGAAAAACTGCAAAAGATGTTACTCTACCATTTTAAGTGTTCTTTCAGATAAGAAAAACTTTAATTTTCGTTTCATAGGCACTTTAAAGTAGTGAATGAGCCAGCGTCCTAAAATTGATCGATTGATCGACCACTCTTCACGGTGATGTAGGTCAACATCCCTAGTTTACATTTTTGGATGATAGCATTTCCAGATGCGTCATTTTCAGGGCGTTAGGGTCGAAAAACTATATATCCATTTCCCCAACAGACAGTTTTCCAGCATGACAGCTAGAAAGGCCATTACATAGCTCATAGCCACTGGAAAGGGAGAGGGCTGTGAAACTCCGCTCTGAAACAATAGAACTTCCGGTTTGATGTTAAAAATTTCACGCCTGAGCGTCACGTGATCTTGAACCGGCATGGCCAGTGTATTCTTTCATATGGCTTACATTAGATTATAACCTTGTTCTTCGTTAAACTGCACGATGTCGGTTATGGTGACTTCTAAAAATCCACAAGAAACATGATATTTACAAGTCCAAAGGAGTACCCTTGTATTTCGTTAACAAAATTCGGTAGGAATTCGGTTTTTGACGACCTACGAACTTAAGACAGCGACAGTGCTGTATAGTGTAACTGTAGTCCGTCATTTTTATGACAAATTTTATATTTTACATTGATTCTGCGTTAATTTTAGATATTAGTTTATTCAATAATATGATTGTGTGCACAAAGAAATCACCTCAAAAAGATCGGATTGGTTTTAACAGGACCGTGAGAGTTTTTAAGTCGCGCATTTCTCAAATAAGACGTAAACAAATATATATGGTGGTGCATCGTTGTGTAGATGATCGTTCGGTGACATTAAAATGATCATCCCTTGAACATTACACAATCGTATCAAGCGCTAACTCATGCATGGCTCACTCAAATAATTCACACTCTGGCATTGTGAGAAAATTAGCCGTAGCGCGAACTATTTTCTCCCCGCCGGACTAATTATTGTAAACAAACATTTATAAGATTCTCAGCTACAAAAATCTGGGAAAATATTCCCAGTGATTTAAAAACCCTGTCTGTTTCAATGTAAAAAATATTAAGTCACCAAGGTTGATCTGAATTTAATTTTCGTATTATACAATGTCTATTTTCTTACTTCGACACGATCTTAATATTTCATCCTCTGCTGATCCCCAACTTATTAATATGTCAAGGCAGTGATTAAACTCGAAAGCTTTATACTTTAATTACACTCTCACATATGTATATTCTTTCATAAAATATTTTGTTTTATATTTAACTCTGATTTATTTATGTATCACTATGTAAACTTTGTATTTTTCATTGTAAGTATTAAAAATAGTGTGAATAAATTGAAATTATCATAAATCGCCGCATGTCTACAAATTATTAATAAAAGAAAACCAAGGAACAACGCAGTCGAAAAGCATTTGTCGTCTCCGTGCCATTATTAAATCGGAGTTTTGCACTTTTGTTGTCAGATGGCAATGTTTCTTAATACTTTAGTTATTCTAATAAACTGATACGCATACGACAATTGCCAGTCCTCACCGTTGTTTATGAAACGCAATACACCAGACATTTAGTGCATTTAATATTCAATGAAGGCAACTCAACTTACGACATATAATTTAGCACAACCATTCATATTAAGACAAAAGCGAATTTTAGTTTTACTGT